>JAOTNS010002220.1:0-13811 GCA_028476615.1 Culter alburnus | reverse complement strand
ATATGACCCATTAAGACACAAAGACACTCCAAGTGCGCTCTGAGGAGACCTTCACCAGACATGAGCTTTTGCCACCTTAGCAAAAACAACACGTGAAAGAAACCAAAACACAACCGCTTATTTTCAACAAGTTATTAAGCCTTCTAAGAGGCCGACAAAAATTGCCAAGGCTGACTGTATTTCAAGTCATCCTGGCGGGGTATTGGGTAAAGTTTTCAACCAGCAATGATCGCGCCTCGGATAAACCTCATAGGCTACGATATTGCCTCTGCGAAAGAATACCGGCCAAAGTCGCAACGTCTTCCGTGCACCTATCTGCACGTGGAACGACAGGGTGGTAAGAAGCTTTAAACTGCCATCCAATCAGAATTTTGGCACACATGGATGAATGGTGTGTCTACGAAACAGACAAGCGATGTGCACAAAAAGGTTTATTCCTTGTACTCTCTTCACTCAAAGAAAAAAGTGCGCTATTTCCGTAAATCTGGGGGGAGAGAATTATGGGTATCCTGGCAGCAAAGGGGCGGAGTCATAACCCTCAATCTCCAAGAACATGTTTGAGATCGGGATCGATTCAACGAGCCCCCTACAAGGTCGGGAAGGATAATGAAGAGTGCAAGGACACTGCAAACATATTCTGAGGGAGGTCCAATGCCAGCTTTGTTACCTTTTTCTAGACTCTGGCGTTCTCTCTAGGTTCTATCCAACAAAGCAGAAGCAGGACACAAAAGAAACATAAGCACATCTCCCTCTTTCAAAACAATTGTGAGTCTCCTAACCCATAAAACCCAATGCTCCTTGCAGGTCAGTCGGAGGCTTACCTCTTGCATCTACCCAACCATTTACAACACATTATGGTGAACTTTGTCTCTGTCCTGTTAATGAGAGTGGCTGAAAAGCACCTCAGTGCCGCTTCCGGCAGCTGAGGGTGACGAGGTGGCCGAGTGGTTAAGGCGATGGACTGCTAATCCATTGTGCTCTGCACGCGTGGGTTCGAATCCCATCCTCGTCGTTCGATGGCTTTAGTGTTTTGGAGAGCCCAGTGCACCTGGCATAGCCGCTCGAAGGACCTTGCTGCCAACTTTAACGTCGTCATACGTTAGTTGCAGAAAAACACCACAGCCGAATTTCAGTCAGACTGCCAAGTGACGAGGTGGCCGAGTGGTTAAGGCGATGGACTGCTAATCCATTGTGCTCTGCACGCGTGGGTTCGAATCCCATCCTCGTCGTTTGATGACTTTAGTGCTCGAGAGAGTGCAGTGCGTCTGGAGAAAGCTGCTCGAAGTGTCATGCTGCCAACTTTAACGTCGTCATACTAAAGATACCTGCGGAAAGCCCAGCTTCGAGCTGCTAGGCAATCGAGAGACGGTGGCCGAGTGGTTAAGGCGATGGACTGCTAATCCATTGTGCTCTGCACGCGTGGGTTCGAATCCCATCCTCGTCGATCAATGGCTTTAGTGTTTCGGAGAGCCCAGTGCACCTGGCATAGCCGCTCGAAGGACCTTGCTGCCAACTTTAACGTTGTCATACGTTAGTTGCAGAAAAACACCACAGCCAAATTTCAGTCAGACTGCCAAGTGACGAGGTGGCCGAGTGGTTAAGGCGATGGACTGCTAATCCATTGTGCTCTGCACGCGTGGGTTCGAATCCCATCCTCGTCGTTTGATGTCTTTAGTGCTCGAGAGACCACAGTGCGTCTGGAAAAAGCTGCTCAAAGTGTTGCTGCCAACTTTAACGTCGTCATACTAAAGATAGCTGCAGAAAGCCCAGCTTCGAGCTGATAGGCGATGAGAGACGAGGTGGCCGAGTGGTTAAGGCGATGGACTGCTAATCCATTGTGCTCTGCACGCGTGGGTTCGAATCCCATCCTCGTCGTTCGATGGCTTTAGTGTTTCGGAGAGCCTAGTGCACCTGGCACCTGCCAACTTTAATGTCGTCAGGAGTCGAGAGACGAGGTGCCGAGTGGTTAAGACGATGGACTAATCCATTTTGCTCTGCACGCGTGGGTTCGAATCCCGTCCTCGTCGCTTGAGGTCTTTAGCCTCCAGGAGAGCCTAGTGAACAGGTCGACTGCAGCCATGCTGCTCGCATCTATCCAACTGTTTACGACTATTGGTGAGCGATTTCGAAAGACTGTTTCGTGAAATATTGAAACCTTTACAAATCTTTTGTTTTGATTCAGTCGATCAGAGCGTGCATCAAACTGCCAAAGTCACATGGTTTCAGTAAAAGAGTCTTTGTTACGACATAAGTGTTTCAAAACGTTTCGAAATTTTAATGGCTCACCGCTGGGGACCATCTCTGCGAACCCATGAATCATGCAAATTCACTGAGAACCATTGAACAAGTGCCCATGGTTTTTACATGATCTCTGATCAGTTTTTATATTTGTGGAAGTTTTAATTAGACATTAGTAATTAGAAAGAATAATAGTAGCCAATAGTATTTTATTGGCCTGTTTAGCTGAGCCATCCATTGAACAAACAAAACAAGACCTGAAAATTGATAAAAGAACACATATTACACAGACACTTGAAATGTAATAATATTAGATTATAAGTTAATTGCATTTGATAGATTTTACTTCCAATAAAACATTTGCAATGTGTTTGTAAAAGGTTTTTTATGCATGTTTGGCCTGAGTTTTTGTTGCATTTACACTGCTCTGACCAGCAGGTGTCACCAGCGTGTGGCGTTTCAAACGCTTGGAAACAGAGAATCATTTTGCAAAGAAATTTGTTCAAGTGATCCGAAACTTTGAAAAGCTTAATTTCTCCAATCACAGTTTACGACACGTCATGGGGCTCTTTGACTGAATCACATTTTAATAATAGCTGCAGAAAAGCTGTGTTCATATCGAAAACATTGTTGAGATCAAGATATACAACATGCAAGCTGGTGCACCATTACAATTTGACACCTTAGCAAAAACACGTGAAAGAAACCAAAACACAAACTTATTTTCAACAAGTTATTAAGCCTTCTAAGAGGCTGACAAAAATTGCCAAGGCTGACTGTATTTCAAGTCATCCTGGCGGGGTATTGGGTAAAGTTTTCAACCAGCAATGATCGCGCCTCGGATAAACCTCATAGGCTACGATATTGCCTCTGCGAAAGAATACCGGCCAAAGTCGCAACGTCTTCCGTGCACCTATCTGCACGTGGAACGACAGGGTGGTAAGAAGCTTTAAACTGCCATCAGTTTGGCACGCATGGATGAATGGTGTGTCTACGAAACAGACAAGCGATGTGCACAAAAGGTTTATTCCTTGTACTCTCTTCACTCAAAGAAAAAAGTGCGCTATTTCCGTAAATGGGGGGAGAGAATTATGGGTATCCTGGCAGCAAAGGGGCGGAGTCATAACCCTCAATCTCCAAGAACATGTTTGAGATCGGGATCGATTCAACGAGCCCCCTACGAGGTCGGGAAGGACAATGAAGAGTGCAAGGACACTGCAAACATATTCTGAGGGAGGTCCAATGCCAGCTTTGTTACCTTTTTCTAGACTCTGGCGTCTCTCTAGGTTCTTCCAACAAAGCAGAAGCAGGACACAAAAGAAACATAAGCACATCTCCCTCTTTCAAACAATTGTGAGTTCCAATGCTCCTTGCAGGTCGGAGGCTTCTCGTAACTTTGTCTCTGTCCGCTGAAAAGCACCTCAATGCCGCTTCCGGCAGCGTGACGAGCCGAGTGGTTAAGGCGATGGACTGCTAATCCATTGTGCTCTGCACGCGTGGGTTCGAATCCATCCTCGTCGTTCGATGGCTTTAGTGTTTTGGAGAGCCCAGTGCACCTGGCATAGCCGCTCGAAGGACCTTGCTGCCAACTTTAACGTCGTCATACGTTAGTTGCAGAAAAACACCACAGCCGAATTTCAGTCAGACTGCCAAGTGACGAGGTGGCCGAGTGGTTAAGGCGATGGACTGCTAATCCATTGTGCTCTGCACGCGTGGGTTCGAATCCCATCCTCGTCGTTTGATGCTTTAGTGCTCGAGAGAGCGCAGTGCATCTGGAAAAAGCTGCTCGAAGTGTCTTGCTGCCAACTTTAACGTCGTCATACTAAAGATGGCTGCAGAAAGCCCAGCTTCGAGCTGCTAGACCGAGAGACGAGGTGGCCGAGTGGTTAAGGCGATGGACTGCTAATCCATTGTGCTCTGCACGCGTGGGTTCGAATCCCATCCTCGTCGTTCGATGGCTTTAGTGTTTCGGAGAGCCTAGTGCACCTGGCACCTGCCAACTTTAATGTCGTCAGGAGATCGAGAGACGAGGTGGCCGAGTGGTTAAGACGATGGACTAATCCATTTTGCTCTGCACGCGTGGGTTCGAATCCCGTCCTCGTCGCTTGAGGTCTTTAGCCTCCAGGAGAGCCTAGTGAACAGGTCGACTGCAGCCATGCTGCTCGCATCTATCCAACTGTTTACGACTATTGGTGAGCGATTTCGAAAGACTGTTTCGTGAAATATTGAAACCTTTACAAATCTTTTGTTTTGATTCAGTCGATCAGAGCGTGCATCAAACTGCCAAAGTCACATGGTTTCAGTAAAAGAGTCTTTGTTACGACATAAGTG
This sequence comes from Culter alburnus, assembly GCA_028476615.1. Classification (NCBI taxonomy): domain Eukaryota; kingdom Metazoa; phylum Chordata; class Actinopteri; order Cypriniformes; family Xenocyprididae; genus Culter; species Culter alburnus. The sequence goes on along the minus strand of JAOTNS010002220.1, from coordinate 9,242 downwards.
TTTCAAAACGTTTCGAAATTTTAATGGCTCACCACTGGGGACCATCTCTGCGAACCCATGAATCATGCAAATTCACTGAGAACCATTGAACAAGTGCCTATGGTTTTTACATGATCTCTGATCAGTTTTATATATTTGTGGAAGTTTTAATTAGACATTAGTATAATTAGAAAGAATAATAGTAGCCAATAGTATTTATTGGCCTGTTTAGCTGAGCCATCCATTGAACAAACAAAACAAGACCTGAAAATTGATAAAAGAACACATATTACACAGACACTTGAAATGTAATAATATTAGATTAAGTTAATTGCATTTGATAGATTTTACTTCCAATAAAACATTTGCAATGTGTTTGTAAAAGGTTTTTTATGCATGTTTGGCCTGAGTTTTTGTTGCATTTACACTGCTCTGACCAGCAGGTGTCACCAGCGTGTGGCGTTTCAAACGCTTGGAAACAGTGAATCATTTTGCAAAGAAATTTGTTCAATTGATCCGAAACTTTGAAAAGCTTAATTTCTCCAATCACAGTTTACGACACGTCATGGGGCTTTGACTGAATCACATTTTAATAATAGCTGCAGAAAAGCTGTGTTCATATCCGAAAAAATTGTTGAGATCAAGACCAATACAACATGCAAGCTGGTGCACCTTAGCAAAAACAACACGTGAAAGAAACCAAAACACAACCACTTATTTTCAACAAGTTATTAAGCCTTCTAAGAGGCTGACAAAAATTGCCAAGGCTGACTGTATTTCAAGTCATCCTGGCGGGGTATTGGGTAAAGTTTTCAACCAGCAATGATCGCGCCTCGGATAAACCTCATAGGCTACGATATTGCCTCTGCGAAAGAATACCGGCAAAAGTCGCAACGTCTTCCGTGCACCTATCTGCACGTGGAACGACAGGGTGGTAAGAAGCTTAAACTGCCATCCAATCAGAATTTTGGCACGCATGGATGAATGTGTGTCTACGAAACAGACAAGCGATGTGCACAAAAAGGTTTATTCCTTGTACTCTCTTCACAAAGAAAAAAGTGCGCTATTTCCGTAAATTGGGGGGAGAGAATTATGGGTATCCTGGCAGCAAAGGGGCGGAGTCATAACCCTCAATCTCCAAGAACATGTTTGAGATCGGGATCGATTCAACGAGCCCCCTACGAGGTCGGGAAGGACAATGAAGAGTGCAAGGACACTGCAAACATATTCTGAGGGAGGTCCAATGCCAGCTTTGTTACCTTTTTCTAGACTCTGGCGTTCTCTCTAGGTTCTTCCAACAAAGCAGAAGCAGGACACAAAAGAAACATAAGCACATCTCCTCTTTCCAGAAACCCAATGCTCCTTGCAGGTCAGTCGGAGGGCATTATGGTGAAAATGAGAAAAAGCACCTCAATGCCGCTTCCGCATGACGAGGTGGCCGAGTGGTTAAGGCGATGGACTGCTAATCCATTGTGCTCTGCACGCGTGGGTTCGAATCCCATCTCGTCGTTCGATGGCTTTAGTGTTTGGAGAGCCCAGTGCACCTGGCATAGCCGCTCGAAGGACCTTGCTGCCAACTTTAACGTCGTCATACGTTAGTTGCAGAAAAACCACAGCCGAATTTCAGTCAGACTGCCAAGTGACGAGGTGGCCGAGTGGTTAAGGCGATGGACTGCTAATCCATTGTGCTGCACGCGTGGGTTCGAATCCCATCCTCGTCGTTTGATGGCTTTAGTGCTCGAGAGAGCGCAGTGCATCTGGAAAAAGCTGCTCGAAGTGTCTTGCTGCCAACTTTAACGTCGTCATACTAAAGATGGCTGCAGAAAGCCCAGCTTCGAGCTGCTAGGCGACCGAGAGACGAGGTGGCCGAGTGGTTAAGGCGATGGACTGCTAATCCATTGTGCTCTGCACGCGTGGGTTCGAATCCCATCCTCGTCGTTCGATGGCTTTAGTGTTTCGGAGAGCCTAGTGCACCTGGCACCTGCCAACTTTAATGTCGTCAGGAGATCGAGAGACGAGGTGGCCGAGTGGTTAAGACGATGGACTAATCCATTTTGCTCTGCACGCGTGGGTTCGAATCCCGTCCTCGTCGCTTGAGGTCTTTAGCCTCCAGGAGAGCCTAGTGAACAGGTCGACTGCAGCCATGCTGCTCGCATCTATCCAACTGTTTACGACTATTGGTGAGCGATTTCGAAAGACTGTTTCGTGAAATATTGAAACCTTTACAAATCTTTTGTTTTGATTCAGTCGATCAGAGCGTGCATCAAACTGCCAAAGTCACATGGTTTCAGTAAAAGAGTCTTTGTTACGACATAAGTGTTTCAAAACGTTTCGAAATTTTAATGGCTCACCACTGGGGACCATCTCTGCGAACCCATGAATCATGCAAATTCACTGAGAACCATTGAACAAGTGCCTATGGTTTTTACATGATCTCTGATCAGTTTATATATTTGTGGAAGTTTTAATTAGACATTAGTATAATTAGAAAGAATAATAGTAGCCAATAGTATTTATTGGCCTGTTTAGCAGCCATCCATTGAACAAACAAAACAAGACCTGAAAATTGATAAAAGAACACATATTACACGACACTTGAAATGTAATAATATTAGATTATAAGTTAATTGCATTTGATAGATTTTACTTCCAATAAAACATTTGCAATGTGTTTGTAAAAGGTTTTTTATGCATGTTTGGCCTGAGTTTTTGTTGCATTTACACTGCTCTGACCAGCAGGTGTCACCAGCGTGTGGCGTTTCAAACGCTTGGAAACAGTGAATCATTTTGCAAAGAAATTTGTTCAATTGATCCGAAACTTTGAAAAGCTTAATTTCTCCAATCACAGTTTACGACACGTCATGGGGCTCTTTGACTGAATCACATTTTAATAATAGCTGCAGAAAGCTGTGTTCATATCCGAAAACATTGTTGAGATCAAGACCAATACAACATGCAAGCTGGTGCACCTTAGCAAAAACAACACGTGAAAGAAACCAAAACACAACCACTTATTTTCAACAAGTTATTAAGCCTTCTAAGAGGCTGACAAAAATTGCCAAGGCTGACTGTATTTCAAGTCATCCTGGCGGGGTATTGGGTAAAGTTTTCAACCAGCAATGATCGCGCCTCGGATAAACCTCATAGGCTACGATATTGCCTCTGCGAAAGAATACCGGCAAAAGTCGCAACGTCTTCCGTGCACCTATCTACACGTGGAACGACAGGGTGGTAAGAAGCTTTAAACTGCCATCCAATCAGAATTTTGGCACGCATGGATGAATGGTGTGTCTACGAAACAGACAAGCGATGTGCACAAAAAGGTTTATTCCTTGTACTCTCTTCACTCAAAGAAAAAAGTGCGCTATTTCCGTAAATCTGGGGGGAGAGAATTATGGGTATCCTGGCAGCAAAGGGGCGGAGTCATAACCCTCAATCTCCAAAGAACATGTTTGAGATCGGGATCGATTCAACGAGCCCCCTACGAGGTCGGGAAGGACAATGAAGAGTGCAAGGACACTGCAAACATATTCCGAGGGAGGTCCAATGCCAGCTTTGTTACCTTTTTCTAGACTCTGGCGTTCTCTCTAGGTTCTTTCCAACAAAGCAGAAGCAGGACACAAAAGAAACATAAGCACATCTCGTTCGATGGATTTAGTGTTTCTGAGAGCCCAGTGCACCTGGCATAGCCGCTCGAAGGACTTCCAATAAAACATTTGCAATGTGTTTGTAAAAGGTTTTTTATGCATGTTTGGCCTGAGTTTTTGTTGCATTTACACTGCTCTGACCAGCAGGTGTCACCAGCGTGTGGCGTTTCAAACGCTTGGAAACAGTGAATCATTTTGCAAAGAAATTTGTTCAATTGATCCGAAACTTTGAAAAGCTTAATTTCTCCAATCACAGTTTACGACACGTCATGGGGCTCTTTGACTGAATCACATTTTAATAATAGCTGCAGAAAAGCTGTGTTCATATCCGAAAACATTGTTGAGATCAAGATCGATACAACATGCAAGATGGTGCTTGCATATGACCATTAAGAACACAAAGACACTCCAAGTGCGCTCTGAGGGAGACCTTCACCAGACATGAGCTTTTGCCACCTTAGCAAAAACAACACGTGAAAGAAACCAAAACACAACCGCTTATTTTCAACAAGTTATTAAGCCTTCTAAGAGGCCGACAAAAATTGCCAAGGCTGACTGTATTTCAAGTCATCCTGGCGGGGTATTGGGTAAAGTTTTCAACCAGCAATGATCGCGCCTCGGATAAACCTCATAGGCTACGATATTGCCTCTGCGAAAGAATACCGGCCAAAGTCGCAACGTCTTCCGTGCACCTATCTGCACGTGGAACGACAGGGTGGTAAGAAGCTTTAAACTGCCATCCAATCAGAATTTTGGCACACATGGATGAATGGTGTGTCTACGAAACAGACAAGCGATGTGCACAAAAAGGTTTATTCCTTGTACTCTCTTCACTCAAAGAAAAAAGTGCGCTATTTCCGTAAATCTGGGGGGAGAGAATTATGGGTATCCTGGCAGCAAAGGGGCGGAGTCATAACCCTCAATCTCCAAGAACATGTTTGAGATCGGGATCGATTCAACGAGCCCCCTACAAGGTCGGGAAGGATAATGAAGAGTGCAAGGACACTGCAAACATATTCTGAGGGAGGTCCAATGCCAGCTTTGTTACCTTTTTCTAGACTCTGGCGTTCTCTCTAGGTTCTATCCAACAAAGCAGAAGCAGGACACAAAAGAAACATAAGCACATCTCCCTCTTTCAAAACAATTGTGAGTCTCCTAACCCATAAAACCCAATGCTCCTTGCAGGTCAGTCGGAGGCTTACCTCTCGCATCTACCCAACCATTTACAACACATTATGGTGAACTTTGTCTCTGTCCTGTTAATGAGAGGCTGAAAAGCACCTCAATGCCGCTTCCGGCAGCTGAGGGTGTGACGAGGTGGCCGAGTGGTTAAGGCGATGGACTGCTAATCCATTGTGCTCTGCACGCGTGGGTTCGAATCCCATCCTCGTCGTTCGATGGCTTAGTGTTTGGAGAGCCCAGTGCACCTGGCATAGCCGCTCGAAGGACCTTGCTGCCAACTTTAACGTCGTCATACGTTAGTTGCAGAAAAACACCACAGCCGAATTTCAGTCAGACTGCCAAGTGACGAGGTGGCCGAGTGGTTAAGGCGATGGACTGCTAATCCATTGTGCTCTGCACGCGTGGGTTCGAATCCCATCCTCGTCGTTTGATGGCTTTAGTGCTCGAGAGAGCGCAGTGCATCTGGAAAAAGCTGCTCGAAGTGTCTTGCTGCCAACTTTAACGTCGTCATACTAAAGATGGCTGCAGAAAGCCCAGCTTCGAGCTGCTAGGCCGAGAGACGAGGTGGCCGAGTGGTTAAGGCGATGGACTGCTAATCCATTGTGCTCTGCACGCGTGGGTTCGAATCCCATCCTCGTCGTTTGATGGCTTTAGTGTTTCGGAGAGCCTAGTGCACCTGGCACCTGCCAACTTTAATGTCGTCAGGAGATCGAGAGACGAGGTGGCCGAGTGGTTAAGACGATGGACTAATCCATTTGCTCTGCACGCGTGGGTTCGAATCCCGTCCTCGTCGCTTGAGGTCTTTAGCCTCCAGGAGAGCCTAGTGAACAGGTCGACTGCAGCCATGCTGCTCGCATCTATCCAACTGTTTACGACTATTGGTGAGCGATTCGAAAGACTGTTTCGTGAAATATTGAAACCTTTACAAATCTTTTGTTTGATTCAGTCGATCAGAGCGTGCATCAAACTGCCAAAGTCACATGGTTTCAGTAAAAGAGTCTTTGTTACGACATAAGTGTTCAAAACGTTTCGAAATTTTAATGGCTCACCACTGGGGACCATCTCTGCGAACCCATGAATCATGCAAATTCACTGAGAACCATTGAACAAGTGCCTATGGTTTTTACATGATCTCTGATCAGTTTTATATATTTGTGGAAGTTTTAATTAGACATTAGTATAATTAGAAAGAATAATAGTAGCCAATAGTATTTTATTGGCCTGTTTAGCTGAGCCATCCATTGAACAAACAAAACAAGACCTGAAAATTGATAAAAGAACACATATTACACAGACACTTGAAATGTAATAATATTAGATTATAAGTTAATTGCATTTGATAGATTTTACTTCCAATAAAACATTTGCAATGTTTGTAAAAGGTTTTTTATGCATGTTTGGCCTGAGTTTTTGTTGCATTTACACTGCTCTGACCAGCAGGTGTCACCAGCGTGTGGCGTTTCAAACGCTTGGAAACAGTGAATCATTTTGCAAAGAAATTTGTTCAATTGATCCGAAACTTTGAAAAGCTTAATTTCTCCAATCACAGTTTACGACACGTCATGGGGCTCTTTGACTGAATCACATTTTAATAATAGCTGCAGAAAAGCTGTGTTCATATCCGAAAACATTGTTGAGATCAAGACCAATACAACATGCAAGCTGGTGCACCTTAGCAAAAACAACACGTGAAAGAAACCAAAACACAACCACTTATTTTCAACAAGTTATTAAGCCTTCTAAGAGGCTGACAAAAATTGCCAAGGCTGACTGTATTTCAAGTCATCCTGGCGGGGTATTGGGTAAAGTTTTCAACCAGCAATGATCGCGCCTCGGATAAACCTCATAGGCTACGATTGCCTCTGCGAAAGAATACCGGCAAAAGTCGCAACGTCTTCCGTGCACCTATCTGCACGTGGAACGACAGGGTGGTAAGAAGCTTTAAACTGCCATCCAATCAGAATTTTGGCACGCATGGATGAATGGTGTCTACGAAACAGACAAGCGATGTGCACAAAAAGGTTTATTCCTTGTACTCTCTTCACTCAAAGAAAAAAGTGCGCTATTTCCGTAAATCTGGGGGGAGAGAATTATGGGTATCCTGGCAGCAAAGGGGCGGAGTCATAACCCTCAATCTCCAAGAACATGTTTGAGATCGGGATCGATTCAACGAGCCCCCTACGAGGTCGGGAAGGACAATGAAGAGTGCAAGGACACTGCAAACATATTCCGAGGGAGGTCCAATGCCAGCTTTGTTACCTTTTTCTAGACTCTGGCGTTCTCTCTAGGTTCTTTCCAACAAAGCAGAAGCAGGACACAAAAGAAACATAAGCACATCTCGTTCGATGGATTTAGTGTTTCTGAGAGCCCAGTGCACCTGGCATAGCGCTCGAAGGACCTTGCTGCCAACTTTAACGTCATCATACGTTAGTTGCAGAAAAACACCACAGCCAAATTTCAGTCAGACTGCCAAGTGACGAGGTGGCCGAGTGGTTAAGGCGATGGACTGCTAATCCATTGTGCTCTGCACGCGTGGGTTCGAATCCCATCCTCGTCGTTTGATGACTTTAGTGCTCGAGAGAGTGCAGTGCGTCTGGAAAAGCTGCTCGAAGTGTCATGCTGCCAACTTTAACGTCGTCATACTAAAGATCCTGCGGAAAGCCCAGCTTCGAGCTGCTAGGCAATCGAGAGACGAGGTGGCCGAGTGGTTAAGGCGATGGACTGCTAATCCATTGTGCTCTGCACGCGTGGGTTCGAATCCCATCCTCGTCGTTTGATGGCTTTAGTGTTTCGGAGAGCCTAGTGCACCTGGCACCTGCCAACTAGACGAGGTGTGGTTCGATGGACTAATCCATTGTGCTCTGCACGCGTGGGTTCGAATCCCATCCTCGTCGATCAATGGCTTTAGTGTTTCGGAGAGCCCAGTGCACCTGGCATAGCCGCTCGAAGGACCTTGCTGCCAACTTTAACGTGTCATACGTTAGTTGCAGAAAAACACCACAGCCAAATTTCAGTCAGCTGCCAAGTGACGAGGTGGCCGAGTGGTTAAGGCGATGGACTGCTAATCCATTGTGCTCTGCACGCGTGGGTTCGAATCCCATCCTTGTCGTTTGATGGCTTTAGTGCTCGAGAGAGCGCAGTGCATCTGGAAAAAGCTCGAAGTGTCTTGCTGCCAACTTTAACGTCGTCATACTAAAGATACCTGCGGAAAGCCCAGCTTCGAGCTGCTAGGCAATCGAGAGACGAGGTGGCCGAGTGGTTAAGGCGATGGACTGCTAATCCATTGTGCTCTGCACGCGTGGGTTCGATCCCATCCTCGTCGTTCGATGGCTTTAGTGGGAGAGCCCAGTGCACCTGGCATAGCCGCTCGAAGGACCTTGCTGCCAACTTTAACTCGTCATTAAAGATGCTCTTCGATAGGTGATCGAGAGACGAGGTGGCCGAGTGGTTAAGGCGATGGACTGCTAATCCAGTTCTGAGCGTGGGTTCGAACATCCGTCCGTTTAGAAATTTGGGCTGGCAGCAAAATCAAACCCTAATCTCCAAAGAACTGAGATCATGACAACGAACGATCAGAAGTGAAAAAGGACATTGCAAAATATTATAATAGTTGTATTTTTTAGATCCTAGGTTTTTCCAAACAAACAAAACAGACCAAAAAGAAAATAACACATTTGAATTAGTGTTTTAGAAGTGCATTGATAGATTTTACTTCCAATAAAACATTTGCAATGTGTTTGTAAAAGGTTTTTTATGCATGTTTGGCCTGAGTTTTTGTTGCATTTACACTGCTCTGACCAGCAGGTGTCACCAGCGTGTGGCGTTTCAAACGCTTGGAAACAGTGAATCATTTTGCAAAGAAATTTGTTCAATTGATCCGAAACTTTGAAAAGCTTAATTTCTCCAATCACAGTTTACGACACGTCATGGGGCTCTTTGACTGAATCACATTTTAATAATAGCTGCAGAAAAGCTGTGTTCATATCCGAAAACATTGAGATGATCGATACAACATGCAAGACTTGCATATCATTAAGAACACAAAGCAATGAGGGAGATTGACACCTTAGCAAAAACAACACGTGAAGAAACCAAAACACAACGCTTATTTTCAACAAGTTATTAAGCCTTCTAAGAGGCCGACAAAAATTGCCAAGGCTGACTGTATTTCAAGTCATCCTGGCGGGGTATTGGGTAAAGTTTTCAACCAGCAATGATCGCGCCTCGGATAAACCTCATAGGCTACGATATTGCCTCTGCGAAAGAATACCGGCAAAGTCGCAACGTCTTCCGTGCACCTATCTGCACGTGGAACGACAGGGTGGTAAGAAGCTTTAAACTGCCATCCAATCAGAATTTTGGCACGCATGGATGAATGGTGTGTCTACGAAACAGACAAGCGATGTTCACAAAAAGGTTTATTCCTTGTACTCT
>JAOTNS010002219.1:0-75249 GCA_028476615.1 Culter alburnus | reverse complement strand
TTTTAAAAAAAGCATGTTTTAATGGTTTCTTTGGTACTTTCCACAGCTTTGCTTTTATAATTTGCATTGAATACACTTATATTTCATTTACGCTTGATGCTCTCTGTGCAGAAAACCGTGCTTTCCAGTGTTGTTCATACAAGCTATTCTCTACTGGTAATACGTTAATAATCAATGAATTTTTCCCAACACATCCCCCCTTTGGGGCTCTCTTTAGCCCACCTCTATGCCCTTTTCCCAGAGCATGTCCTCATAGGTCAGCCTGTGTCCTTCTTCTTTCTAGTGACCAAAAATAGTCATCCATCTTTCTCTACCAAGTGACCTTCCCATGGGGACACACTCCGAGGAGAATGAGACCAAACGTCTCCCCCCTTTGTTTGCTAGAGAGGAGTAAAAGATCCCATCTCCTACCTAAAACCTTCTTTTAGGGGGATACTTCTTCACATTTCAACTGATTCATAAGCTTTGGTTACATCAGTAGATCAATGCACTTCAGTGATTACACCATACAGTAATAGAATAATGGCAGTAGTAGAATGCACATATATGTATATATAGTTCCACGATGCCAGAGGAACTCTCAGGCGCTTCGGTGGCCTGGAGCGCTATCTGGGCTGCTCCACCGTTGCCAGAGGTACCTGGACCTGCCTAAGGTACTATCTGGAGTTGGAACTGACAGTGGGTTTTTAAACACCAGTAGAGTCAGCCCTTGTTGCTAAGCACTGAGGTGCTCGTCGATCCTTCTTCCTTTCATCAGTGGAACGTGAGTGCACATTACATTTCAGCAGTGAATTTTCAATGATTAAATGAGAATAATAAAAATAGTAAAACCCTCATACTCTTTTCCCTTTAATCGGGTTGCATTACCTCGTAACACGGATAATGACCTGCTTCAGACCCTCAGTCGTCCCCTCTCATTCATTAAAGTGATATTAATATGTGCAGGTATTTTATAATAATGGAAAAAACAAAATGAAAATAAAATCGGAAGGGGTTTTATGCCAAAATAAACAACAAAACCCCTTACTAACTGCCTACTCTACCCATTGTCTGAAATGCTTACTTGAGTTTTTGCCCCAAAAGAAAATACATGTTCTTGACTACCTCCCTCTCTATCAAAAACAGCATCAAATTCAGGGTCAAAAATAAAAAAGTGGCACCCCTTCCATTACACCCCAGTTAGGGATCATTTCATGGGAATTCGTCCAGCTCATCGAGACCTGAACCTATTGGATACACTCCAGTTGTCGTGGTGCATCCAATGTCAACCCCAGATTGTTTTACAGACACATTCACCATCTGCTTGGCTGCTGCACCTGCCATCATTGATCTGAGAAAAGGTAACACACAACAGAACAACACAAAAATTCCAACAGCAACTGCTACTATTACTCCCACCTTTACCAGCCATTCCTTCCATGAGCCAAAGAGGGAGTCAAACCATTCTCCAACTTTTCTGTCCGCATTTCATCTCGTGTCTCAGGTTGCACAGCTTCCCTAGAAGGAGGTTCAGCAACAACATTACTAGGTCCCTCACCTGGATCCCCTGGCCCCTCCCCTTCTTGGGCATCTTGGTCTGCATCGTCTTCTGCGTCCTCTGCCTCTTCTTCTCTCCGTCTCAGTCTTGGCACCCTAGTACAATGATTCAAATGATACCAAGTCGTTCGTCCTTCTACTTGGACTGCAGTTGGGGTTGCTCTTACTACAGTATAAGGTCCTTCTCGCCTTGGCTCATTCCATCTTCTCCTAAAAACTCTCAAATAAACCTGATCTCCAGGGAGCACAGGACAGGGTGCCTCTTCCTCCTCTCTTGGCCCCCTGTTTTGCTCATGAGTATGTATGGCTTCATGTATGGAAGTCAATTGTCTCATATAGGCCCTTATTTCAGTTTCAAGCTGTTCTAGGGGCGGTCCTTCATACGGGCCTCTTAAATGGGGCGCAGGGATGAGTCTCCCTGTCAACATCTCATGGGGAGTCAGATTTGTCACTCTGTTAGTTTGCATGCGGTAACTCATAAGGGCAAGGGGTAACGCATCTACCCAGTTAAGTTTTGTATCTGCACAAATCTTGTTGAGTTTGGCCTTGAGGGTGCCATTAGCACGCTCAACAATACCCTGGGAGGAGGGATGGTAAATGCAGCCTAACCTCTGCTTGATTCGTAGCTGTTGTATTACTGTCTTTACTGTTCTTTGAATGAAGGCTGAGCCATTGTCAGAACTAATCTGGGATGGTATGCCAAATCTTGGGATGACCTCTCTGGTCAAGAATCTGATTACTGTCTTAGCTCCTTGATCTGCTGAGGGTTCTGCTTCCACCCATCTACTAAATCGATCTATTATCACTAGCATGTATCTTTTCCCCCTTACAGATTTAATCATGTCCACGTAATCTAGTACTAGGTGTTTGAAGGGTCCCTCTGGAACTGGTATTGAGCCTAATGGTGTTGCTGTTCCTCTTCTAACATTGTTTTGTGCGCAGACTTCGCACTCACTTAAGTACTCATCTACTCTTTGTTGCATATAGGGTGACCAGAATCCTTGTCTTTTTATTTTCTTTAAGATCTCCCCCCTTGCGCAATGGGCAAACCCATGCGCATCCGTGATTAAGATGTTCAATAATGGGTTTGGAGCTATCATGAATCCTTCATGAGAGCGCCAAAGTCCATTAGCATCTCTTGTTGCCCCTCGTTGTTGCCATATTGCTACTTCATAAGGGGGTGCTCTGTTTTGCATTTCACTTATGTGCTCAAGGGTTGGAACCGGTTGAATTAGAACTGATGGTGCCATCACAGCCAACTGACACCCTGAGGCCTGTTTGGCAAACGAGTCCGCAGCATTATTTCCTTTTATTACAAAATCATTACCTTTCTTATGTGCCTGACATTTAATGATAGCCAACCTTGTTGGGTACATCATGGCTGAGATTAATTTAGTAATTTGGTCTCCATGTTGGATTGGTGTTCCATCATTCTTTTTGAACCCTCTTTGTTTCCATACTGCTCCAAATAAATGGCATACACCATGTGCATATGCAGAGTCAGTATAGATGTTTGCTACTTGATCTTTTGCCAATAAACATGCCTCAGTAAGTGCCCGTAATTCTGCCAGCTGTGCTGAGCATGGCTGTTCACAATGTTTGAGTAAGACAGGGATAAAGTCATCTCCTCCTCTTTTTACAACTGCAAATCCAGCATGGTTCCCCAAATGATCTCTAAAACATGATCCATCAACAAAATAGTCAACATCTGCATCAGAAATTGGAATTGATTCCAAATCTGGTCTCAATCGAGTGAATGCCAGAGATTCTGTCACACACTCATGTGGGGTTCCTTCTCCCTCCAACGGGATGAAGTTTGCTGGATTTGTTGTTGTACATCGCTTGATAGTAATGTCAGGATATGTTAACAGACTGGAATACGTAAGGCATCTTGCCTGTGTCAAAACAAACCTTCCTTTTTCTAACAGTTCAGCTACCTTGTGGTGTGTATATATAATAACTGGGTAGCCCATTGTCACAGTGGATGCTTTGTCATAAGCAAAATATACAGCTGCTAGGCCTTGCTGGTAGCATGGCGGGTAGCCTTGGGCTACACTATCCAATTTGGTGCTATAGTAAGCAAGTGGCTGTTTTTTTCCTGCCACTACATGTCTCTTGCATTAGTACTGCTGAAGCATAGCCATCTTTTCTATCAGCAACATATAAATGAAATACCTTACCATAATCTGGCGTAGCAAGTGCAGGAGCAGTTTGGAGCTCCTTTTTTAATGTTTCAAATGCAATCAGTGCCTCAGTATCCCATACGAGTTTTGCTCTGAGATTTTGATGACCAGCTTGTTTCATCATTGCCCGTAATGGGGCTGTTTTTATTGCATATTCTTCAATCCAATCAGCACTAAACCCTGTCATACCTAAAAAGGTCATCATTTGTCCCACAGTTTGGGGCTGTGGTGCTTTGCTAATCCTTCTAATTGGCTTGGAGAAATTGCTTTTGTCTGGTGAGCAATAATTCGGCCTAAATATTCTACTTGTGTCATACAATACTGTAACTTTTTTCTTTGAGGCCTTGTGACCTCCTTCTGCTAATTTGGTGAGCACTTTGATGGAATCTTGATGGCACTGTTCCAATGTTGTTGAACAGATTAACAAATCATCCACATACTGTATCAGTGTGCTATCCAGTCTCAGATCTTCCAAATCAACTTTTAACACTTGGTTAAATACATGTGGTGAGTGTTTGAACCCCTGGGGCATCCTGGTGTATGTATACTGTTTACCTTGGTAAGTGAAGGAAAAAGGTGTGCTCTCTCTTCCGCTAGAGGAACGCTGAAAAACGCAGAACAGAGATCAATAACTGTGAAGTAATTAGCAGCAGGTGGAACATTCGTCAACAACGTGTGTGGGTTTGGGACCTCAGCAGGCCAATCTTCCACTACCTCATTCACTGCCCTTAAGTCATGAACTAACCTCCACTTTGACTTATTGGCCTTCTCAACAGGTAAAATGGGTGTGTTACAATAGCTAACTGTTTCAATTAGCACTCCTGCTTTGATTAACCCTTCAATTGTTTTCCTAATCCCTTCTACTGCTTCAGGCTTGAGTGGGTATTGTTGCTTCCTGGGTAACTGAACCTGGCTTTGTCTTAACTCTCACTGGGTTGGCAGATTTTACTAAACCTACATCTGTATCATGTTTGGACCACAATCCTTGGTACTTTTGTTCCATTTCCATCATCAATTCATCCAATTTGGAATTCAATTCTTTTTTCATTTCTCTAGTTTCCACTATCATTTTTGGTATTCCTTTCATTTTAGTCTGACAGAGAATCTTGAGATACATCATATCTGTGGTTTGAAAGATAAATGGGTTCTCTGTGGCCTCCCATGTTTTCCCCTTTGCATGTAACATCATTGGTCCTAGGTCCTCAGGTTGGCATCCCTCACTTATGTATAAAGTAACATGTGGAGTTGAATTATCTACCTTGAACCATTTCTGGATAAACCTATTTTCTTCAATTTGTAAGGCTGCTCCCTTTGATCCCACTACTAAAACTCAGAGTTTAAGGGTATTTCCAGTTCTTTGGTCTGGTCTAACCACTGTTTTTCTAGCTCAGGATCTCTGGTAGGGTCATATCTCATTGTGCAATGAAATTCAGTTTCGGGCATGACTGGATTCTTAAGCTGTTCTTTTATATTTTCCCCATTTGTTTATAGTTTCCCCTACTTCTTTTTCCAGGTTTCCTAACCAATATATATTTGCCTGTGGTTCTTGCGAGTTTTGTTCTTCTGTTACTACCATCTGCCTAATTCCCTTGTCATCTATGTATATCCCTTCTGGAGAGCACCATATTTGTAGTTTCAGTTTGCATATTGCATCTCTTCCTAACAAGTTAACTGGTGTCTGTTCTGATATTAGGACTGGAATCTTTGTTTCAGAGTCTTTGACTTTTATGGTGACAGGGGCCGTCATTTGGATTAGCTGCGTTTGTCCCGAGAATCCTACTGTCTTGACATACTTGCCAGACTTGGGGAGATGAGAGGCATATTTTGGGCTTAGGCAAGAAAAAGTGGCCCCCGTATCAAGCATCATTGGCGTTATTCTGTCCTCTACTTTAACCTGCAGCATAGGTTCTTGATCAGCATCAGAAGATATCATTGGAAGCTGACTTCTCCCCGTAGGATTCTCTGGGCATCCCTAATAACCTTGATTCGGGCCTCGCCATGGATTGACGGGGCCTGATGTGGGGCTCTGAGGATTGTGTTGCCATGGTTGCTGCATTTGTCCTGCAGGTGGCATATTCAATGGCCATGGGTTGACTGGACAGTCCTTCTTGTTGTGCCCGAATTTGGTTGCATCCCCAGCACATTCCTGGAGGACCATTCTTCTGTTGAGTGTTGAACTGTCTCCCTCTTCCTCTTCCTCTCTGCTGTTGTTCAGCTGGGTTCCTGTTGTTCTGCTGTTCAGGCAGGTAGATCACAATTGGTGCATTTGGTTGCTGCACACCTCCTGCGGGTGCAGGTGTGTTCTGAGGAACTGGTGTTGGCACTGATGCTGGTGCTACTGCCATTACTGGAGCCTGTGCAGGTGTCACAACTGAAGCTTGCATAGGTGGGCTTGACATGTTCACTGTGGCCATCACTGCAGTTTGGTCTTCACCACTCTTCAGGGTGGCTTGAACTTTTTTCTTCTTGCTGGCTAAGTCTTCCAGCTGTAGTTGAGTCAATTTTCTTTGCAGTTCTCTTTCTTGGTTCTTCAGTTTCTGTTCACTCTTCCTATACTGTTCCACTGCATGGGCCACGTGGTCACAGAATTCCTTTGTTGTCTTTGAATTCAGACCCACTACATCTTCCCAATCTTGCTTTCACTGCTGAGGGCATGGCTTCCACTATGGCAGTTCTGAAAAGTGTTGTCATCACTATGTCTCCTTCTGGATCCTTTTCCAGTTCTTCCTTCCATCTTCTTAATTGTTTCTGGATGTAGGAGGTGGGGTTCTCCATTTCTCCCAGCTGTTCTCCTTTCAGTAGCTTGGGATCCATTTGTGTCGGGTAGTGTTTCCTCAGTACTCTCCATATCATGGATCGGTACTGATCAAAGGTGGTGGCATCCTTCCTTGTTCCTCCTACTGCAGACTTCAAGCCTGCATCCTCAAGGATCTCATTGGTCTTGGCTCCTCCCACACTCTTTGCCAGCAAGGCCTTGATGTCTCCAATGGCCAATATCTTTCCCATTGTTTCTGCTTCCAATAGTCGAATCCATTTTCCAGCTCCTTCATGTATGTCTGGTAGGCGAGCCACAAGTCCCTCCAAGTCTTGTCCCGCCCAGGATACGTATTGCGCTTGTTCCCCCTTAATCAGGATGGGGAGCTGCTTGTTCTTCTTTTGTAGTACAGGTGCTTGAGATACGGAGGTCGTCAAGTCATGTGTGACCTCTGGTTGCAGCATTGAGTTGTATCCTCCTGGAGAGTATCTCTCTAGTTCTTGAAAGGGGTTTAGATCACCCCAGTTCTCTGTCAAGCTTCCTATCGGGTGTGGTGCTAGGAATGGCATGGATTCTGCAGGGGATATGAGTCGTCTCTCTTCTCCACTTCGCCACATCGGATCTCCTGGAGGTATTTTCTCAAGTCGAAGAGTTCCTGAGACCCTTCTATATCCCTCCTGTGAACTATTTCTTCTGTGTCTTCCCACTGGGCTGGCTGAGTGTGCTCTTCTTCCTTGCCAATGTTCATCCTCATTTCTCACAAGGTTCCTTCTCAGGTATCGAGCCCTTCTAGTCAGGCGTCTTTGTTGTTTTTCCAAACTTAGCTTTTCAGCAGCTTCTTGAAGCTTGTTCAGCTCATGGTCCAATGAATCCGCACTGCCACTTTCCTCCTGTTCTTGTGTCATGGGTTCATTGTCACCATCTCTTCCAGCTCTGTTTAGCTCCTGTATGGCTTCTCCCATATAAAAATAGGGATTGTTCAATAATGGATTTCTTTTTCCTCCTCCTTTTCGTTCTTCTTCTTGTCTTTTTTGTTTCACATAGGAGTGGTCCATCAGTGGGCTCCTCTGTTCTTCTTCCCTTTGTTCTTGTTGTTGTTGTTGTTGTTGTTGTGTCTTTGTGTTCGCTGTTAGCCTTTTCTTCACCGGTACAGGCTTGTTAGTTTTTTTCTGTCCATTGTTTTCTTGATGGCTTCCTTGCTCATCATCTTTTTGGTGGGCGTACTCCTCTTCTCTTTCTCTTCTTTGTTGTTCTTCATCATCAACACTTAAATGTCCATCCACCTCTAATGTACCTCTTACCATAGGCATTTGTCTTTTCATTTCTTGGTAGGGAGGTGCATAGGGAGGTGGGCGCTCCACCTTTTCTTCCATTTTCTTTTTCTGTTCTTCCAGTTGTTTCTTCTTGTGATCTTTTACTGCCTGCTGTATGAAGAGATCTAAAACCTCCTGTTCTTTTTGTCTCTTTTGTTCTCTTTTCTTAGTTTTGTCATTTGGTTTATGGTTCTTTATTAATGCTTTCATTTCTCTACACATTGCTACATCAAATGTTCCCTCTGCTGGCCATTTTGTTTTTAACTTTTTGGTCCTTTTTTCCCACTTTTTTGATAATTTCTTAATAATATCCCTGCATATGGGGTATTGTGTTATTATTCGTTCTACTGGTATGTCTGTTTCCGGTGACTTCGAAGCCATTGTGTGTTAAGATCAATCTTTTACCTCTTTAAGCCCAGTTAAATCATTTTCCAATTTAATTTTAATTCTTCACCGGATTAGTCAGACACTGGGTTGAGGACTTTAAAACAATAGTTTGATGGTCTTTCCTTTTTCTCATGTATTTTAAAATTGCTTTTATTTGTACCTCAGTCAATGGCTTCGGAGTCACGTCTTCCAGATCCAGCCAACTGTAATTGTTGCGTTTCCAAATAATGTCTTCCCCCAAGCAGATCAATTCAAAACTCCAGAGCTCGTTCTCCTCAACTCTCCGCCCAATTGCTGTTATTCCTCCTGCCCAATATGAATAAGTGAGACATGGGGTTAAATTTGCATTAAATCCTCCCACTACTGTTATTGAAATTTGCAATTGTGTTTTGGGAAAGGTAATAAAATCCAATGGCTCAAACACTTCAATCAAACTTTCTCTCTCTCTAGTATTCAAAATCCTCCTCCCCTTCCTCCCCCTCTTTCGCTTCTGCTTCTCTACTTGAGGGTCTGTCATCTTCCACAGTCACTGGTTGTTCCTCCACTTCCCTTTTGCCCCTCCTTATCTCCACCCACAAGTGATGTATGTGCTCTGGGTTGTTCCTCAGCACCACTGACACTGTCAGTTTTCCCAGCGTCCAATTAGTGGTTGTGACACTTTTAACTCCTTTTCTTCCTAATTTAAAAATCTTGTCACTTTCCCACTGTACTGGCCTTGTGCATGTGCTTACAATGATGTAAATATTTTTCAGTATAGTTGCTCCTCCCAAATCCTGAGGCCAACGATACCCAACATTTCTTTTCAAATAGGGAATGACAATTGGGTCTAGTTCTATTTCTGCTGTTGTCAGCAATGTTTCCAGAAGTGTTGTTCTGGGATGGCAGAATTGAGCTAAGTATGGCCTCAGCTTTTCAAGTGTTATTTGTTTTTTAATTTCTTCACTCCAATTCACTAAAGGCCATTCTTTTTCAATCAATTTTGCATTGGTGACTTTTGCCAAATCTCTCAACAATTGGTCTTTTTTCTGTTCAGTGAGTTCCCCTCTCTGCCCATTAATATCTATATATTCAGTTTCAAGCCAAAAATGATTTCGTATCCCTTGGGACTCTTTTAATGCTTGTCTAAATTTGGTTTCTTCTCTATCCAGCCTCAAACACTCCCTCATTCTATCCTTCTCATATTCTGAGACAAATAATTCAAACATGGATCCTGGCCAACTGTTGCTTCTTAGAAAAGAATCTCCCTGTTTCTGCTCCACTACACACTCACACACGCACACACACCTCTCTCCCCTGCTCGAACTCACGGACACTTCAATGCACACTCACACACCCGGGATTTCACTCACACTTTATATACAATATACTTACAATACATTAACTTCTTCTGATTTTTGTGACAGTGGGAAAGCAATTCAGTCTTGTCTAATTATTTTATTTATCAACGGCTGTGTTTCTTTATCTGGATCACAGCGTCTGCAATCTGGAAAATGTCCAAATAATCTGCAACACAAAGTCTTTGGAGTGTTTTTTGTTCTCACATAAATTTTCTCACATTTTACATTTCCATTTTTATTTTGATTCTCATTATCCATTAATAAGCTTGTTTTCCCAATTCACAAAAACACTTTTAAATATTTTCATCGATCCTTAGCATGCTATGTTCCTCAATGCAAATTATACAGAGCCAAAAAATTCTTTTATCCACCTTATTTCGCTTCTTCCTTATTCTACACTTTATACACTATTATACAACACAATAACAGGGCTGCCCACTCTTCACAAGGCTTTCCCTGACACACATTAAACAATAAGCGCACTTCTGCGCACACACATTTCTCTGTGCCTCCTTCAGGCAGACAGAGATGCACTTCTGCATAAAACACTTCTTATATAGCCAACTTCTGGCAAAACGCACTTCTGCGTGTAAAATACTACTTCTACAGCCAACTTCTGGCAAAACGCACTTCTGCGTATCAAATACTTCTAAAGCCAACTTCTGGCACAACGCACTTCTGCGTGTTAAACACTACTAATCTACGCATGCGCTATCTTCAAAGACCTGGAAATTGTTCCTCATTTAATCATTCAAAATAAGTCATTTTAATCTTAACTGTCTCATTTATTATTCATTTAAATTTAGGTCGTTTGGCTGAGGTCTTATAGTTACCACCCAGGCACCAGCTCACAAGGGGCCATACAAAACAAGTATAAGCAAAAGTGCTTACCTCTTTGTTTGGCGCCTTTTTGTTTTGTAGGGCCTCCTGCAGCAGTCCCGCCGTGGGGGTCCCCTCTGACCTCTCGCTGCTCCTGGCTGTCGCTCGCCAATTATGTTGTGGCCAGTCTGCAGTATCCTAAGATGATTCTGTGTTCTTCTCAAAAAATCTCTCAGAGTCAGAAGTTCCAGGTCTCCAAAAGATATTCTTTATTGCCAGGCAACAAAGCGAGATGTCAGCTTCCCATCAGGCATCACATCTAAACTAGACAACATTAAACAGCTCATTTTATATGTTTTTCTTATCGTTACAGAGCCAATGAGCTACCTTTTTCTTTTTGCTCCACCCTGGCGTTTTGCCACCATTATCTATGAGTACCCCTCAGCTTTGGTTTTAATGGTGGCGGATCGCCAGCCGCTATATTTTTTAAAAAAAGCATGTTTTAATGGTTTCTTTGGTACTTTCCACAGCTTTGCTTTTATAATTTGCATTGAATACACTTATATTTCATTTACGCTTGATGCTCTCTGTGCAGAAAACCCGGTGCTTTCCAGTGTTGTTCATACAAGCTATTCTCTACTGGTAATACGTTAATAATCAATGAATTTTCCCAACACTACTTGTTTCTTTTCTGGGCCCTGGTCCCAAACCTTTTTCATGTCTTTCCATACCTCGTAGCTTTTTGTCATATAATCATACGGCCATGTTGGATCTCCCCACCCTTCTTTGACTAGACGTTTAGCCAATTGCATATCTTCCTCTGTGAATGAACCCTCCTGTGGATACGGTATTTCAATTTGTGGCCTCATTTGTTCTGACCATCCCGCCATATTACTGACGTATGGTTCAGTATAAAATCCCTGATTATTTCTGAACATGAAATCAACTGGTGATTCCCCCGGTAGTGGTCTTGAGACCGAACCCCCCATCTTCCACTTCAATGTGTTAGTAAAAGCGTGCGCAATTCTTTCTGTACTCAATCGCTCAACCTCAACCGTTGTACACATGTATCGTACTGCGACCAGTGGGTGGTTGGTCCTATTTTAGGCTCACACAAGACTTTCGTCCTGATCGCCTCTAAACCACCTTCTGTTATTTGGGTGGTATTCTAATTTTGGGCTCTCGCCTAGACAGTCCAGGGTTTGCCAAACTGCTTTTGGGTTGCCCCTAAAACACCTTCTTTTAGGTCACAATATATCAACATGCAACAACAATTTAAATGACTTTATTCAATATCAAATATAAAAAAAATTTTGAAAGATAAAGATACGCTGCCGTGATCTGAAGTGCAGTGTGATCAGTACTGCACCCCCAACCACCCCGTTAATAGCTAATAAAAGATAAAAGCTACTGTTGCCAGTGTCACAACAATGGAATCGTAATTCCACTAACAATTGGTGATTCACTCCACGCTAATAGCCAATTCAACTACTGTTGCCATCCGAAATGTAACAACAATGGAAAGCTTAATTCCACTAGCGACTACTAATAAAAAATAAAATAAAATATCCCTTACGAGATGTTTCAACACAGGATCCTACAGGGGCAAGTGTAACATATTTCCTTCAAGAAATATCAGAAAACACTTACCCCCTTCTCGTAGGTCCTCCGATCCCCGGCGCGCTTGTTTTCTCTTTCCCAGTTCTTTAGGGAGTATCCCCCCTTTCTCGGACGAGCCCCCAACTGTTAGAATCTAATAATTCAACTTAATAATACAATTCAAAAAGATCTATTCGGGTTGAGCGATCCAGCACAGAAAAGCAGGTACCTGGGTATCAAATGAAAGACTCAGACACAAAGACTGCAGTTCAACCAAGATACAAAGTTTATTCGGCCAGAGAGCCAATTATATATTGAAAATATAGGAAGTGAAAATGGCACCTCAGCATTAAGAAAAGCAACATGTTCTCTAAGCATGATGTAATGGCTAGACAGAGATACAGAAGCACAAAAACGGGCACAGGATGTTCTTAGAATCTTACACTTTCATTTTGGAGATGCAACATTATCAGGCACCGGCTGGGCAGCAAGAGGAGGAGTTGTCGGGGTCCCAGGGTTGTTGCTGGGGTCTTGGAGAGAGGAAGAGAAAAAAAGAGAAGAATGATGCACGATGATGTGCGCACTCTTAAGTTTTGTTTATTTCTGCTTTAATAAATACCACTTGATTTCCATTTTATCACGCTTGTCTACGCTTTGTCTACCAAGTGTGCAACATATACTAATCATGGTTTGTCTTAAAGGGATCATATCATGAAAATCTGACTTTTCCCATGTTTAAGTGCTATAATCAGGTCTCCTGTCACGATCACGTCTGTTCCTGTCACATCCCGGACTACATTTCCCATGATCCTCCATTGCTCATCACCTGCACTCACTTCACAATCACTCCACACTAATCACCACACCCAGCTGCCACTCATTACCAGGACTATAAAGGACTGTCACACACACCACCTCACCGCGAAGTCTTGATTTCCCAGTGTGTCATTTCTGAGCGTTTCTGTGTTTCCTGTCTGCCCGTGTTTGATCTTGCCTGTTCCTGTTTATTGACCCGTTGCTGCCTGTCCTGACTCTTGCCTTGTATACCGACCTGTGAATGATATCCGCCTGCCTCGATCTACTGCCTGTACTCTGACTACGACTCTGCCTGTTCCTTGCTGTTCCTGTTTGCCCCTGATCGACTCAGCCTGTACGACTATGCTCACTTTGAATAAAAGCTTGCAAATGGATCTCTGCCTCAGTCCCGCTTCATTACAGAAGACTTCGCCGCCACAACGATCCAGCAGCTTTCCCGGAGAGCATCTACACGGTATGGACATTACGCAATTACTATTGTGGAGTTCACAGGGTACACGATCGCTAGAGGAATATGTGCAGGAATATTTGAACATTGCTTACCTCTCTGATCTACCGGACTGTGCTCTGATTGACTTCTTTTGTGATGGCGTCAACCAACCTCTCCAGAGTAGATTAAGACGAGAGGGACCGCGTTCATCACTCTGCGGTTTTATGGACTATGCTCTGTTGTTAGTTGGTTCTCCATTTACTGTGGGTGTCGCGGAGGAATGCGATTCCTCGGCTGGCTGTGTAATGGCCGCCGCACCTAAGGACACTCACAAGATGGCGGCTTCCATAACAGCAACACCAGTCCACGTCTCCGTTGATCGCCCAGAGTCACGTCACGTCTCCGCTGATCGCCCAGAGCACGTCACGTCTCCGCTGATCGCCCAGAGCAACGTCACGTCTCCGCTGATCGCCCAGAGCAACGTCATGTCTCCGCTGATCGCCCAGAGCAACGTCACGTCTCCGCTGATCGCCCAGAGTCACGTTGCTGGTCCTGTCAGAGAGCGGAGAGGATTGCGTGCCAGCATGAATGATCCTCCACTGACTACAGCACGAGCAGCTGGCATTCCGAAACCCACGGGCGCTTCGCTCTCAAGCCAGCCGGACGCTTCGCTCTCAAGCCAGCCGGACGCTTCGCTCTCAAGCCAGCCGGACGCTTCGCTCTCAAGCCGGCCGCTTCGCTCTCAACGCTTCGCTCTCAAGCCCGCCGGCCGCTTCGCACTCAAGGCCGCCGGCCGCTTCGCACTCAAGCCCGCCGGCCGCTTCGCACTCAAGCCAACCGGGTGCAACGCTCTCAAGCACGCCTGGTGCAACGCTCTCAAGCTCGCCTGGTGCAACGCTCTCAAGCTCTCCTGATGCAACGCTCTCAAGCGCCCTGGACGCGATGGACAAGATGGCTGCTTTGCCAGTGCCTACGGGCAAGATGGCCGCCCCTTCAGTGCTCACGGAGGTAAGGGGCGTTCCAGCCATTGAGTCCGCTCCAGAACCCGCTTCAGCCAGTGAGTTTGCTCCAGAGACCGCTCCAGTCGGTGAACCATCGCCTCACTCCCGGAGGAAGAGGAGGAGGAGGAAGAAGGCGTCCTCCTCTCCTCAAGACGCAGACGCCGTTCAAGAGGCCGCTGTGGGCCTGGAGACCACTCCAGAGGTCTCTCCTGCTCCGCCCAAGCGTCATGCTCTACCAGCACCGCTTAAGCGTCTTGCCCTGCCGGCGCCTACTGAGCTCCTCGCTCTGCCGGCGCCACCTGCGCTTCTCGCCCTGCCGGCGCCACCTGCGCTTCTCGCCCTGCCGGCGCCACCTGCGCTCCTTGCCCTGCCGGCGCCACCTGCGCTCCTTGCCCTGCCGGCGCCACCTGCGCTCCTTGCCCTGCCGGCGCCACCTGCGCTCCTTGCCCTGCCGGCGCCACCTGCGCTTCTCGCTCTGCCGGCGCCACCTGAACTCCCTGCCTTGCCAGCACCACCCGAGCTCCTGGCCCTGCCGGCGCCATCCAAGCTCCTAGCCCTGCCAACGCAACCCAGGCGTCTCGCCCTGCCGGAACCACCTGTACTCCTTGCCCACGAGGCCGCAACAGACCCCGTTGAAATCCCCAAGAACTTTTTGGGGGGGGGCAGTATACCTGAGGGTGGGGAGCTTGTGGGTGGGCACTCTGCCTGGCCACTGCCGTCATTGGCCTTTGAACTATTATGGCCGTTTATGGACCCTAACCTGCCGTGGTTACCCAAACCACCTGACCTACCGTGGTTGCTCAAGTCACCTGACCTGCCGAGGTTACCCAAGCCACCTGATCCCCTATGGCCTTCTGACACTCCGGACTCACCATGGCTGCCCGTGGCACCTGACCCGCCATGGCTGCCCGTAGCACCTGACCCGCCATGGCTGCCCGTAGCACCTGACCCGCCATGGCGGCCCGGGAACCTGCATTGGAGACTCCATTCCTGTCCGCCACTAGAGCTCCAATGCACCCACCCCCCCTCCCTATTGGTGTCATCTACGCCGCGAGGACGCGCCTTCCGGGAGGGGGGCGTTATGTCACGATCACGTCTGTTCCTGTCACATCCCGGACTACATTTCCCATGATCCTCCATTGCTCATCACCTGCACTCACTTCACAATCACTCCCACTAATCACCACACCCAGCGCCCTCATTACCAGGACTAAAGGACTGTCACACACACCACCTCACCGCGAAGTCTTGATTTCCCAGTGTGTCATTTCTGAGCGTTTCTGTGTTTCCTGTCTGCCCGTGTTTGATCTTGCCTGTTCCTGTTTATTGACCCGTTTGCTGCCTGTCCTGACTCTTGCCTTGTATACCGACCTGTGAATGATATCCGCCTGCCTCGATCTACTGCCTGTACTCTGACTACGACTCTGCCTGTTCCTTGCTGTTCCTGTTTGCCCCTGATCGACTCAGCCTGTACGACTATGCTCACTTTGAATAAAAGCTTGCAAATGGATCTCTGCCTCAGTCCCGCTTCATTACATCTCCGGTGCATCTGCCAACACAGACAATGTGAAAAAGGACAATCCAGTAACTTTGTTTTGGTAAGCCTTTTTCTACAAACATGTGAAAAATCGAGCCGTTCTGATTTTGCTCCCCTTGTGACGTAGGAAGAGGATCTTATTATAATATTACCGCCCCCTGAATCTGTATGTTTCCACCCACGGCACCGCCATTGTTTTCATAAGCGACGAGTAACACTGGTCCTTGAGTGCAGCAGCAGTAACTGTTCTGCAGTTTAGCTACAACCCTGATCAAACACACTTGAATGTCTTCAGGATTACTAACACTACGTGAAGGAAGGTGTCAGAGCAAAACTCTGCAGTACAGCAGCACTCAAGAATGACCATCCCTGAGCTTGTGATATGTCTCAGCTATGTAAACATTATCAGTGATCTGTTAACGGCTATACTAGCAAACATACGAGTCTCCATAACCTCCTGGCATCTGAGCCACTAAGGAAGCAGTAGTGTAATTTTATTTATGAAGGGAATGTGACTAGATAAATTCATATACCAGTTATAAGTCATTAACACTAGAATGCTTCACTTGATCGTCAGTAAAACACACAGGATTTGCACAGAAATTGATTCTTAAAGATGGAAAATATATTTTGTGATGTTTGCAAGTTTCTTGTGATGTTTCTTACTGTATTCATGGAGACCAGAGCCATTTTGTTACTTTCATTTTAACCCGAAAACGTGTGATCTGTATAATTCATAAACGAATCTTCATTCTTATTCAGTCTCTCCAACATTGGTAGCTTTAGCCACGTTAGCCGTGCAGCACGCTTTCAAACTCATTCAGAATCGAATTTTAGCAAACATCCACAAAATACAAACCTATGTTATAAGCTGCATCAAGAACAGTTTGTAATTATCAGTTTTGTGAGTTATATTTGCTGTGTGAGAGCTTCTGTATTATGTATGCCTCATGTAACGCTTCTCATCCGACAGCACATAAATCACAGGTGGACACGGAGAAATACGTTTCATGCGTTGTTTACTGTAACACAACAAGGAGAAACATATATCCTCTGGTGACAGTGGGCATTTACACTCATATGCATCATCTCTCAGCATCGGATAAACTTCTCTGCTGTTGCTTTAAACAAACACCTGAACGCGACGCAGTGTGCATATGTCTCAATAGAACAGTTTTAACAGTCAAGATTCAAACAAATAAACATACCTGTAACACAACAAGGAGACAAGGAGAAACATATATCCTCTGGCAACAGTGGGCATTTACATTCATATGCATGTAAAAGAGCAAAAGAAATGAGAGATTCACCTGTGTTTGATTCAAAAAAGATGGTGTCAGCCATGCAACGCACATCGTCCCCTTGGAATTATAAGGTTCTATCTGACATTTTTGTCAAAATTGAGTTATTCACATATTCATATTCTGTGACAACTTATTTACATTATGTGATGTTTCTTTTTTTTAAGTTGTGTACATTTTGGTTCTTTTTTTTAGAAAACAAAAAGGTTCTATCTACAAAGTCGCACTCTAACTTGGCTCTATAAGGTTCTATCTGCGTGAGCCAATCAGCACTTCAAATGCACACACGAGGACCAATCAGGATCAGCGTTCTTTGTCATGTCGGTGCAATAGCGGATGCTATCGCTTAAAAATGCTAAATCGTTGAAGAGAAGACTAAATTTCACACAACGCGATGTTTATTAGAAACCTCATGATGGACTATTTTATTTATGATCTTGTCAATGACAGCATCCCAAATTCCATGGAATTACAGTCTTTTTGTGTGTTTTGTGGTATCTGATTGCTGAGGAGTTATTTTTCAGTTAGACACCATGTTAGCCAGCAGCGCTATTAAGAGGATAGATTCGGGTTTTGCAGTCTTTGCTTATTTCCAGTCATGTCATTGTCATACGAGGGAAAGTTATGTATATATTAGATTATGTTTTAACCTTGATCCATCCTGTGTACTTGTACTGAGCTGTATGTACTGTGTAGCTATAAAGCTATACGCTATGGCATACTGGATTAAAGTTAAATTAAAGTTAAGTTAAATTTTTACATTGTAAAAACGGAGTTGTTGCATAGTTGATGTAATTTAAATATTTTAAATGTGAAATATTTTTAATATATAATCAGTGAAACATTTTTCAATGTTTGTTAAACTTTGTTAAACACCTTTGCTGAAGCATTATGTGTTTTCTTGCAGTTTGTTAGTCTTAAAATGTCTTAAATTTTACAATATTAAGGCTTAAAGGTCAAATACTCAATTTAATTGATGGGGTCTTAATTACAACAATAAACATGTTATTTCAGCATTATTGATGTCTAGAGAGAAAGACATTTTACCTGTCCCACTTTCTGTGGAATAAAGTCCTGCTCAGATGTATTACAGTAGCTGCTTTCTGTCTAAACAAAAGTAAACTTAAACTTAAATGGTTCCTGCAATAATGTGTTAAATTACCCATCATATTCCTACCTAAATTTAACATCTGCACTGGACAAAATATTTAACACTGCCTTTTATGCTTAACTTGAACAAGAAAAAACTATTCATTTAAAATATGAAATAAATGTCATAAAAACCATTAAATTTAACTTTCTCATGCATGTCAACACATTGTTACAACACTAATTTTGTGTTTTAAAACAAATTATAAGTAAATTGTTTGTGTTTCTTGAAAATGATTGCTTCAATTAAATTTTTTTGCAGATATAGAACCTTATAATTCAAAGCGAAAAGTGTTTTTTTTAGAATTAAAAGGTTCTATCTGCATTTGACCTGTTCCAAAATTCCCTATTTACAAATTTGAGAGGATTTTGATATTGTACATTTAGAATACATTTAGGGTCCCTGTCATTTTCATATTTGAAAGAAACTTGTTCCCCATATAGTTTTTTTTGTTATATGGAATGCAAAAACTTTGAAGCTCAATATCTCAAAACTGCTCAGAACGTAGATAGAACCTTATAATTCCAAGGGGACGACATGGTGAGCAAATTGAACCTAAACTCTACAAAGTTCATCAAATACAATAACAGTCACTTAACTAGGGCTGGAACTAACAATTATTTTGCTAATCGATTAGTTGGCCGATTACTTTTTTGGATTAATCGATTAATCGGATGAAAATCCTAATTTTATTTATTTTTATTTTATTGACAAAAAAAAAAAAAAAAACACTATTGCGCATCCTGCCCAATGTACTTCAAATAAATGTTCCAGTTGAATGCTATGAAAATATACAGTGCTTAATTTATTAGACTACCTGTCATAATAAAGAGAGAACACAAATATTTTAGTATTCTATCAAAAACTTGTTTAAAGCTAAAAATGGTATTGCCATTTATTAGGAAAATAACAAACTGAAACAACGAAATAGTTAAGTAATATTAAATAAGCACAATCCGATAGGTAGCATTTCCAAGTGAATTTACCCGTCTAAAGTTAGCCTTGAGCAATTTTTTGCCAGAACATGCAACTGAGCTGTTCAAATACCAGGTTCTAATTGATCATCTGAAGTTAGTGGAAGCACACCTGTTAGCAGATTTATTCCTGAACTCACCTACCCCATATACAGACACTATGGAGGTGTTAACTGACGGATATGGGCGTCCTCATCAACTGGCACTGAACAAGATAGCAGCTGTTATGGACTCTCCAGATATCTAGCCTGGTGATACAGGGAGCTTTGCATCCTTTGTGCTCCAAGTCCAAGCACTGGTAGGTCTCCTTAAGACTCTGGGCACAGAGGTTGAACTACGCTGTGGTTCCCATGTAGCACGACTCCTCACTAAATTACCTCCTGATCTATGTGCAGCCTTTAGAAGGAGCGTAAGCAATGAACCTGGTGCTGTGTACACACTAATTGATTTAGCAAAATGGCTATTGTTTGAGTTGTGGTGCCAAGACCATGAGAGGTTTGGTGGCAGCAAAACTCAGCGAATCAGATTCAAAATGGACTCAAGCCAAGACCCCAGATTTAAACACAGACCGGCCACGATCCTTCACAGTGCAGATCATCTGACTTCAGCTCAAACGGTATGACAACCGGCAAAGAAATTTGAGAAGAACTATGCTTTCTGTCCGTATTGCGATGACAGAGATCATTATCTGAGCCAGTGCTCTTCATTCCAAGCCCTTACTAATGACCAAATCATAGATTGGATAAAGACAAATAACAGATGCTGGAAGTGTGCACGCTGTCATAGATCTGCATAGTGTACCCTAAGGAAGCCCTGCCACATCTGCAATGGCAAGCACTTACAGATCCTTCACGATGTCAACACTAAGACAGTGAATGAGGGCACATGTCTGGTGAGTGCTACCACTAAACCAATCTATCTGGACAGACCTCCAAGTTCTAAATGAGTCCTTTTGAAGGTAGTTAGAGTCGTCTTGCATCATAATGGTCAGAGTTTGGACACGTATGCGGTGCTTGACGATGACTCTGAACGCACGATCCTCCTGTCATCAGCAGCCCAACAGCTAGGACTCACTGGTAAGACAGAGGAATTGGCTTTGAGAACAATCAGACATGACCTTACTGCACTTAAAGGTTGTAATGACTGAGACAAATCAGACACAATTATTTGTTAGTTCACCAATAGTTTTAAGCTCACTCTGGGATTTGACTGTCCCCATCCCCTCGAGAAGTTATCAGTTAAAAGTTTATTGCACCGAGGAATGTGCTGCCGCATGGAGAGCAGAGAAGAGACACACAAAACGTGCATCTCTCCTGCATTATCCACACATAACACAGACTCTCTTGCATTAATGTACAGACAGACTGTTTTATAAAATAAACATTAACAATCCCAGGAGATTAAATATTATCCATTATTACCATTGCTGTATTACAATCATTGTATTCACGTATGTATGTGGTTTTATGATACATTTAAAATAACTTCAATTATGCCATGTTTAGTGTCTATGGGTTCCCATCGGGAAGATTTGAATGCTCGCGTATGCGGTATGTCCATACCTGCGCAACACATAAGTATTACAAGAATCTTTAATAGTTCTTCTTCAAAGCTCAGCTAGTTTAATCTTGCTCAGTCATAAAATCCCCAACAAGGGGGAGTGTTGTCACCCGGAAACACAACACCTTCATTGGCTGCATCAATTTTAAGAGGTTGGACTTTGACCAGAGGTTAAAAGCTAGAGAACAAGGCCACTCCCTCTCTTTCCCTTGCTTCTGGACGACCAAACAGATCTCCTTGCGGCCTGGCCTAGGCCAGGCCCGCAAGGCCAGTAGGCCCCGGCCTGCAACACCCAGCCATGTGCTCATCACCCAACAGACTGGCAACAACTTCAGACGAAAACCTCAAGATTTATCCTCAACCTGCAGATCCGACGCTCCTCAGCCTAAGGGCATCTTGCAAGTTTCGTACATTTTAATGCTAAACAGCGATTTAGTATTGATTTGTAAGACTTACCTTTGCTATTGCTAAAAGAAACTGATGAGTCCTTTCCAGATTGCCTTTGACTTTTCCCTATAGCTCTAGTAACAGTACCTCCTCCGGTTCAACGGAGTGTGTGTGTATGAATGTGTGAATGTGTGTGTGACCTTTGTTGTATGTTATGTGTTTGTTAGTTTAGTTATGTGTTTGTGAGTTAGTTAATAAAGATTGTGCACAATATATGTTTGGTTCTGACTCCATCTGCTAATTAATTGCCTCTGAAGTGATTTAGATCCCAAACCTATGCTCTAAGTAGCACGGTGCAATACGAATGTTATTTTTCCATAACCTGGAAATGAACATTTCTTAGAATTATTAAACAATCAACACTAAGTGTTCCCTGGACAACAGGTTAATTGATTGTAATATTAAGATTAATGTAGCTATATCCAGTAAATCTGATTAACCGATTTACATATTCATAATTAATCATAATTAATAAATCATATTGAGTTATGAATAATTATTAATATTTCCCCTTTGAGTTAATTTGCTACAAGGTACAGCAGTGTCTTTCAGAATCTCAACACCCTCCCAACCGCACAAGAGGTTTCGCATCCAGAAGGCATTCACAGCTGAACCCCTAAGTGTGGCAGAGTATCCCTTAACAACTTTGCAACAGAAATACAGCCATTTGAAGGGACTCCCTCTCCAGCCCATCCATAAGGCTTGTCCATTGCTGTTGATCAGAGCAGATCATCCCCATCTAATTACCCCTATAGAGCCAGTCCGCCTTGGCCCACCAGGGGGCCCAGCAGTTGTTAAGACACGATTGGGATGGGCTCTGCAAGGCCCGGCTCGAGTGTTGGAGGTAATGCTTAACACTCAACAGTGTTTACACGCCACTTTTAGTCCCTCAAAATCTGAGCTGTTCCGAAACATGGAAAGCTTTGGCAGGCACATGTCATTCCTATCAAGTCGGAGAGAGAGGTCACACGGTCGAAGCAAGACCAAGAAGCTATGCTTTGTCTTCAAACTCAAACCACAAGAGTTCTAGTTGATGGAGTGAATCAATACGCCACTTCCTTACTGTGCAAGGAGGACATGCCGCTTCTTCAGGCCTTCAAAGATGCAGTGCTGCCTAATTTAAGAAACACTGAAAGGAGCCTTGAGAGAGATCCAAACAAAGCTGCTGCCTACAAGGAAGAAATAAATAAGCTTGAAGTCACTGGATATGCTGTGAAACTTTCTCCTGGAGAAGTCAGCAAAGAGGGTGAGTCATGGTTGTTACGACCCCTGGCTCAAGGGAAGCAACAAAGACAAGGGACACACGCAAACCAAATATTAAGCTCAAGAAGATGTTTATTTACTACTAAATTAAGGTAACATTAAATAATAGAATGAAAACAACTGAAGGAAATCACAGTGTTTCTGTGATCATCAGTAACGTCAGTGTGTAATGCAGAGTGCATGGTTGAAAGTGTAATACAAACAAAGTCCAAACAAAGTCCAAAGCCAAAGTTCCTCCTTGGCTCAACTGGAGATCTCTTTTTAAAGGAGCGCCTGAAGCAATGGTCACAGGTGTATCCAATAGACTGCTAATTTGTGGGAACAGGTACCAAGCAGCAATACCCAAGGCCAACAGCAGAGGTCGTCATACCCCTCCCCATAAGACAGGGACTCCCACAAAGTTCCCTGTAACGAAACATCAAAATACAAAGCAGTCAAACAGTAAGCGATACCTGATTCAGGACCAAAGACAGCTCCTAAAAATTACCAAGGGAACCACAAGTTAAATCCAGAATATTATACAGCGTCTGGAGCGCGTGACAGCGCATCAACTACCACATTTTCTGAACCCCGGACATGTCGAATGTCCAGGCAGAAGGACTGCAAAAACAGAGACCACTGGACCAACCTCTGGTTCGGACACTGCAAAAAATTTAAAAAGGTTAATGGATTATGATTCGTATATATAACAATAGGTGCGCTGAAATTTAAATACACGGAAAAATGCTGCAAGGCCCAAATAAGGCCTAACGCTTCTTTTTCGACTACAGAGTATTTACGCTGGTACGAATTAAACTTTCTCGAAAAGAAACTAACGGGATGATCTACTCCATCAGCATCAGACTGCGAAAGGACAGCTCCAGTGCCCACGTTACTGGCATCGACGTGTAACGTGAAAGTTCTCTCAAAACACGGAGCCGCAAGCACAGGCACTGAACACAGCAAAGACTTCATATTTTGTAAAGCTAATTTACAATTGGAAGACCAAACAAACTTACCCTTCAACAAATCAGTGAGCGGTGCCACTACAGTAGAAAAGTTACGTCAGAACAATCGATAGTATCCGACCAACCCTAAAAACCTCATGAGCTCTTTCTTTGTTGTCGGAGAAGGAAAGTTCTGAATGGCTTGCACTTTAGCCTGAATCGGGCGCACTTCGCCATTCCCCACCACCTTACCGAGATATGTCACGGTTGCCTTCGCAAACTCGCATTTGGCTAAGTTCACTGTAAGCTGTGCATCAGACAAATGTTTCAACACTGAATAAAGGCGCTTTAACTGAGTCTCCCAACTGTCACTAAAAAACACCAAATCGTCTAAATAGACGGCACAACCCACAAGACCCGAAATTACTCGGTTCATGAGGCGTTGAAGAGTTGCCGGAGCATTTTGCAGGCCAAAACTCATGACCTGGTAAGAATATAGCCCTGATGGAGTAACAAAAGACAAGATTTCTTGTGCTCTCTTGGTTAAAGGCACTTGTCTGCAATATTGTGATCCTGCATATACTAGATTTTCTTCCTCATCACCTCTCATTTCTCAGGTGCAACATGATAAAAACATTGTTTAACAGGTTTTGCATCCCCCACATCAATGTCATGTTCCACCCAATCAGTACGAGACGGCATGTCACCAAATAATTCAGGAAAACTACACAACAAATCACATAACTCCTGGCATCTTACAGGAGATAAATGATGGAGAGTAAACTCTAAGTTCTGCAATGACTCTGAATTATTCAATCGACCACGGATCACGGAATCATCAGGCGAATTGGTCTCCTCTTCCTCACCCACTAAACTCACATTACCCCCACTGATGGAAACGGCCAAAAGTGCCGGATGCAAAGATGTCACATTTTCCCCAGAGTTAGCCTCATTTTCATAATAGGGTTTTAAAACATTTACATGGCACCGTTTAACTGACTTTTTCTGAGATGGCATTGCAACGTCATAATTTTTCATCAGTCAGTTTATGCTGTACAACAAATGGGCCATCAAATTTAGATACCATAGGCCTTAACACCAAAACTTGATCGCCTGGTTCAAAAACTCGATGATCAACCGTACGATCATACAATCGCTTCATGTTTTTCTGATGTTTTTCGAGATTTACTTTTGCTAGTTCTCTAGCCTGAATCAGTCTGTTTTTAAACCCCAAAATGTATGACGCCAAGTTTTAGGAGGCTACGGAGCTTTACCAAACTCCTGAAATACAGACAAAAGTCCACAAACTTTATGGCCAAAGACCAAGTCATTAGGGCTAAAACCCATACTTTCCTGCACTACTTCTCGTGCAGCTAACATCATCCATGGTAAACCCTCTTCCCAAATTCTATCCAGCTGTACACAGTACGCATGGAGAAGTGACTTTAACGACTGATGAAATCTCTCCAACGCACCTTGACTTTGTGCATGCTACACAGTAGATTGATTATGCTTAATGTGCAGCTGTTTTAACACTTGCTGGAAGAGATGAGAAGTTAGGTTTGAACCCTGATCACTTTGGACAATTTTTGGAATTCCAAAGACCGATATAAATTGGGTTAAAGCTTTCACAATAGAACGAGACGTAATGGTACGCAGTGGATATGCCGCAGGAACGTGTATGTTCAAACACATCACTATGAACAAATAAGTGCTACCTGACTTCGAACGAGGAAGTGGCCCTACACAATCGACAATAAGATGTTCAAAAGGTTCACCAGTGGCTGCAATTGGTTTCAAAGGAGCAGGTTTCAATACCTGGTTTGGCTTACTTGTTAATTGGCAGGTTTTACATGTCTTAATGTAAGCAGAGATGTCTCGTTTTAAGCGTGGCCAAAAAAGATATCGCAAAAAAAATGATCGTAAGTCTTACGCACTCCCTGGTGACCGCAATTTTTATCATCATTTGTCGAAACTTAGTTGGAACCACTACTTGGAAAACAGGATCCACAACGAAATCCTTGTGAGGAATCCACTTCCTCAACAACACTCCATTGTGAACAAAATATCCACAGGCAACATTACACTCTTCTGCTGGAAGAACAGCACTCTGGAAGAGTTCATCACTTCGCTGTTCTTTTCCTAATTCCTCTGCAGAAACAGGAAAAGACAAAGCAGACAGATCAGGCAAAAACAAATTAGTACAGATTTTATCAGATTGGCTCCTCTTTTGATCACACAATTCCTCATTTGCACATTTCATTGCATGAGTCACTGGGCACACCACTATATGGTCCTCCGCGAGGTGGATGGCCGAGTCCAGCGACGTGGGGCGGTGGCACTGGACCCACTTGGCTGTTTTCCTCGGAAGCCGAGTGATGAATTGCTCCAGTACCACTCGATCGATGCTCTTCTCCACGTCGCTTCCCTCAGCTAGCAGCCATTTGCAGCAGGAGTCCTGGAGCGGTTGGGCCATCACGAAGGATCGGCCGGACTCTCGCCCAGTTCCAGGGAGCGGAACCACTGGCGGTGTTGTTCAGGGCTCCGGCCGACCCGCTGGAGGATGGCCCTTTTCAGGTCGTCGAAGACCAGGAGATTCTGCACCGGAAGCTGCTGTGGCACTACCTGGGACTCCCCGGAGAGCAATGGGACTAGGCGCATCGGCCACTGGTCCCTCGGCCAGCCAGACACCTCGGCCACTGGTCCCTCGGCCAGCCAGACACCTCAGCCGTCTTCTGAAATAGGTCGAGGAACGCCTCCGGGTCGTCCTCAGGTCCCATTTTATTGAGGGGCAGATGAGTGGGCACAGCTCGATTTTCCATGGCTTCCGGTCGAACCTCCCGGTCAATCGAGCTCCGGAACCTCTCGTGGTCCTCCTGCTGGGCTTGGATGACAGCCTGGAAGCGCCTCTCTTGATCTTGCCTCAAGTCCAGCAGGGCCTTGTGCTGTTCCTGTTGCATGACCGCGAGGGAGCTGAATCTCTGCAAGGATGTCAGGAAGGAAGAGGACAGGGTCGGCTTGACTACTGACTGCTTTTATTAGACTTCACAAAACAAAAAGGTGTGCAGACAGGCACAAAACGCTCAAAATGTACAACACAAGTTCACTCCAGCGGGTGGGTGAGATTTCCACGAGGGCAGCAGCCAGTAGTCCTTCTCTCTCTCGCACACTCCTGTTTCTCCTGGCGTTATATACTCACTCCACGCCAATTACTGAAACAAGAGACAGGTATTCGTCATTTGCGTTTAACCCACTCACTCACCGCTCGTCTCACGACTCTCTCTCCCACTGCAGACTTCGCTGAACCATGCCCCCCTCACCACATACACCTACCAGTCCGTTTTCCAAAATAATATGGTTCCCCTCAACTGGCAAAGCTGGTTGTACTCCCACTACAACCTCACCTTGAATCAAATCGGACTGAAGTCTTACCTTATGAAGAGGCACAGACAAAGTGTTCAGACCTATTCCCCAAATTAAAACATTCTCACCAGTATGAGACTGCGAGGAAAAAGTTAAAACTGATTCTAGCATGAACGAGTTCATGGCGCCAGTATCTCACAAGATTTTAACAGGGACTTCCTCTTTCTCTCTAACCGAAGATACACGACCTTCTGTAATAAAAGGCGAGTAAGAAGAGAAATCAACATCAATTTTTTGCTTTTCAACAATTTACAGACAGACAGGACTGAGGCCGCAAGAGCAGCAGGCTTAACATGTGAACTCTGTGCAGAACGTTTAGATTTATTTTTAAGGACAGAACAATCTGCTTTCCAATGTCCTTTCTCATGACAATAATTGCAAGTCTTGCTCGGGTCGAATTTTCCTGTGAAAACACGGTTAAACTTAGACGAAGTCTTGGGCAGAGACACAGCAGACTGAACGTCACAAGCATGCCAATCAACAAATGCAGTTTTGTGCGTCAGTACAAAATCATCGGCCAACACAGCTGCTTCCTCTGGTGTTTTAACATTATGCTCACTGATATATACGTAGCTATACGTAGCTCGGGACTGAATTTTTAAATTGTTCCAACACTATCAAGTGAATCAAATCCTCCAATGTGTTAATGTCTACTACTGTACACCAACGATTAAAGTGATTTCTCAGATCACGCACAAATTCTAAGTGCATTTGCAACTCTTCTTTTTTCTGCAGTCGAAAGCATTGTCTGTATACTTCGGGTACACATTCAGTTTTTAAAACTGCAGATTTAACTTTATGATAAACTTTACAATCCACGATTGACAATGAAGAAAAAGCTACTTGTGCTTTCCCAGTTAACACACACTGTAACAGTGCGACACGATTATCATCTGACCAGTCCCTTAATTCTGCCATGCATTCAAATAGAGAGAAGAAAGCATCAGGATTTTCTTCATTGAATTTCGGAACAAGTTTTAGATTTGAAAGGAGTGAAAAAGACATACTTTGCTCCTGACCAGAACTAGATAGCTTACCTTCTTTCATAAGGTTGAGCTTGTGGAACTCTAAATCCAATTTTGCCTTTTCCAACTCCATCTTACCTTGTTCAGCACGCTGTTTTAATTTCTCATGCTCCATCTGCAAAAGAAGCAGCTCTTTTTGCTGTTCAAAAGACAGAGATTGTAAATTAGATGCACCTGGTACAGATTCTTCCATCTTGGCTTCTAACAAACCTTTTCCAATCAACTCAGTTTTCAAAGCTACCTTAACATTTTCTTTGAGCCTTTTATCTTTAATCACAATTTCATAATGTTCAGCGATGCTTAATAATTGCTCTTTAGTACACCTATCCAAAAATTCATGAGAAGGCAAACTAAAAAACTCATCAATATCAGCCATGAAAAATCACCAGAAAACAATTCAGTCCACACAGTGCAATCAAATAACAAGAGTTTTCCCTCTACCTACCTGTCCAATACTCTACCTAACTCAACCCTAGTCTTCATGAGCTTACCGGTGGGGGGGTATTTATGCACTGTAGCCCGCTGGGTGAAAAACGCAACTGGTCAGACCAGCGAGTCCTAGTCCCATTATCTTGCTCCCAAGATAATGACTACTACCCACTTTGACCGCAACACTACACAAAAATAACAAACCCGACACATCTCAAAAGAAACATGCCGCTTTGCCTATCAGAGAAAAGTCACGTTCAAAAAACATTATTGCACATATGTACTTACCAACTGGTGACTTCACACAGTAAACAAATTGACTTCGGTACAAATTTATTTTTGCGTGTCCAAAATACCTAATTATCAAACTCAAAGCACCCCAAAAATGTTTTTTTTTTTTTTTACTTTTTAAGTTAACCTTCTGGAGTCTGAGGCTGATTTGGGGCCTGGAGAAGTTTTGACATGCCCTGACATTTGTGCTTTTTTCGGTTGTTCATAAACATATTAATGGAAAAAGTGTCATTGCACTGTATTCAGCACAAACTAGGCTACAATAATATGTGAGGAACATGTATGTACGTTTGTATTTTTGAAGGAATAACGTTTATGCGTGGTTATTGAAATAACAAAAAACTTAAGTCACTGAAATAAGGCCAAAAAAATAATATTATATATGTGTTCACAAGACTTGTGGATATTGGAGGTTGTAGACTCGAGTTTTTGCTTAAAAAAAATGTAAAAATTATCCTGCCTACTCGTTCATTTATAACAATATATTGATTTAGTTTTTGTAAGACACTTTTTGTCAAGAAACACAGTATGCGTGGAGGTGTGAATCATCATGAATAATGGGTCATTTACACCTGAGAAAAAAGAATCGCATAATGACCTGTAATGACCTGCATAAATAATGAGCTCTTTCAGTCAGGTAGGCTGTGAAAAAACTCTCTGTGATCATGTTTCAAGCTCATCATGATGTATATCAAACATACAGAAAAAACAGCAATAATGTGAAATATTATTACAATTTAAAATAATGGTATTCTATTATATACTTTAAAATATAATGTATTTCTGTGATGCAAAGTGTCTGAACAATTATGTTACCTCTATGGCATTTCATATAGGCTTTTAGCTTAAAAGCATGTACATTTGGAGACATATTGATGGATTCTCATATGTTGATGTCAATTTTTCTATACAGAGGAGTAATATTTATTCAATATTTATTGTCATCACTATGAGCGCTGGATACTGTGTTTTCAATTCATACTTCCAGCCGGAAGGCACTCTTTACACCTTTAGTCCACAAATGCCTCCTAAAAGAAGAAAAGGCCATGTGACAATTCAGGAACTAACCGAACTAACAGAGGCTTCCAGAGATCGCTAACTATGGCTATGCAAAACACTTTTGAAGACAATAAATACACGATTGAGATGATGTATACATGTATTGCCTCAAAATTTGTGTCTGAATAGCGCTGGCTCCGTGGGCGTGGCCGCATTAGCGGATAATGAGCTGAATCACTGGCATCTGACATGTGTCTCTTTTCATACAGATTACATAAGCAGAGAATATTTGTTTTCGATTTGACTGACACGATTTAAAATCTGACATTTCACCGTTTCTTTAGACATAAGTCTAATTTTTTTGTGATTAGTATTCACTAAGTTACAGTTAATTTTCTGAGAACTATCAGATTGGACTTCGTTCAGAGGGAGACGAGAGATCACGCATCATGTTAGTTTTCTTTATTTTTTTTCTATATACAAAAAGCACAACATTTTGTTTTTACTCTGAGTGTACACAAATAAAAGAAGATATTCAACAGATTAAAATGGTATATAAGTCTTAATTGTATGTGCAACATTGACAGAGTATTTTGAGTCTCTTTCACACTGGTAAGAAAAAAACTGAGGTGGTATCGCCGGTGATACCTCAGACTCCAGAGTGTTAACAAAGCAAGGACGAGCCCCCAATTTGTTATGACCCCTGGCTCAAGGGAAGCAACAAAGACAAGGGACACACGCAAACCAAATATTAAGCTCAAGAAGATGTTTATTCACTACTAAATTAAGGTAACATTAAATAATAGAATGAAAACAATTAAAGGAAATCACAGTGTTTCTGTGATCATCAGTAACGTCAGTGTGTAAGGCAGAGTGCATGGTTGAAAGTGTAATACAATGTTGAAGCATAAATGCAGAAAACAAATCAAACAAAACATAAAGTTCAAAACCAAAGTCCAGAGCCAAAGTTCTGAAGTCCCCAAAGTTCCTCCTTGGCTCAACTGGAGATCTCTTTTTAAAGGAGTGCCTGAAGCACTGGTCACAGGTGTATCCAATAGACTGCTAATTTGTGGGAACAGGTACCAAGCAGCAATACCCAAGACCAACAGCAGAGGTCGTCACATGGTTCCTAACCCCATCACCTTGTTCAGCATAATGGCAAGAACCGTGTAGTCTTTAACTGTTCTTTCCAGTTTCAAGGCCAAGTTCTGAATGACTACCTGCTGCCAGGTCCAGCCTTAGTTCCATCCTTACTAGGGGTCCTTCTGCGCTTGAGCATACGGTTGCAGTGAGCGGTAACATCAAGGGGATGTTTTACCAGGTCCACCTTCTACCTAAGGATAAACATCTCCTTCGCTTCGTGTGGCGTGACCTGGACAAGAACCGACCTCCAGACATATTCGAGTGGCAGGTATTGCCCTTTGGTACAACATGTAGCCCATGTTGTGCCATTTATACGGTGCCGCGGCATGTTTTGGACCACACAGAACCTGGTGATGAGATGAGATCCACAGTAGAGCGGAACTTCTATGTGGATAATTGCCTGCGGAGTCTTCCATCACCTCAAGAAGCTAAACAGTTAGTGGATAAGCTTTGTGAACTTCTTGCCACTGGAGGTTTCCAACTTTGTCAGCGGGCAAGTAATGTGCCCAGTGTAACTGAGCATCTGTCATGTGAAGCCCGATCTGACAGCACTGAGCTGTGGTAGTCCCAAGACTGAAATGACCCCAGGAATCCACCCTAGGATTGAGATGGCACTGTCAGTCGGATACATTCGGTTACAAACCCCGTCAAGTAAAGCCAGAACAATGTACTCTGTGCTACGTCTATAGAATAATGGCAACCCAGTATGATCCCCTCGGCTTCATCCTTCCATTTACCACTCGAGCTAAACTGTTAGTCCAAAGACTGTTGGATAAACAGCGGGAATGGGATGACCCCAATTTGCCTGAGGATCTCCTGAAATCCTGGAAAAACTGGGAAGAAGAATTCCCTAACTTGGCCACTATCACCCTGCCTCGTTGTTTTGTGACATCAGATACAGACCAGTCCAAGGTCCAAGGTTACCAGACATATCAATATCTTCTGTGACGCTTCTGAGCAGGCGTATGTAGCCTATCTACACACAGAAGATCACCAAGGCCAAATACAGCTGTAGTGAACAGCACATTCTAGGGCCCAGTTTATGGCCGGGCCCCTCTCTGTCCGTAACAGCAGACAAAGGTTTGCTACATTTTGATTGGATCTTGGTGGCCTAACACAAACAAACTGTCCTACGCCATCAGATAAAGATGGAAGGACAACATCCAGACCTCTCTTAGAGGGTAAGAAGAAGACCTCTTGTACCAAGCCTGGGAAGGACAAGACTTCTCATTGGTCCACAGGCAGTTACTGCCCTTCACCCATCTAGACACTACTTCCTAAGGTTGGCCAGAGACTGCCATAAAAATTCCTCGGGACCTTAGCAGCAATGGGTGAAACAAAGAGAGATCACAAAGATCCATCCAAATCCATTCAAAACTATGTTTG
Organism: Culter alburnus; assembly: GCA_028476615.1. Lineage (NCBI taxonomy): Eukaryota > Metazoa > Chordata > Actinopteri > Cypriniformes > Xenocyprididae > Culter > Culter alburnus. Next base: position 43,219 of record JAOTNS010002219.1, on the reverse strand, counting down.
AAAACCTTAGAACTGATGCAAACTACACATCCATTTCATACTTATTCACAGAAATAAGTATTCTCAGTGACAGCTATTTGTAGTGCAACCTCTGACGCAAATTCAGCTGTTAATGTACAATTGAATGACAGTTCAATCTTTTTCCATCATGTTTAGTCTCTATTTGTTTAGAATATTGCCAAAGGTATTCTGGTGGTGGTTTGAAAAGTGGGAAATGCATTGGTAAACTTTAAAGACACTGTAAAGACTTCCAACTTTGTGCTTTATGCAAATGAGTTCCACAGGGGAGAGAAGGGTGGGCCACACTGTGTGTGTCCCCTCTGATGCCAGCAGCCAATCACAGCACTCGAATGGAGAAGTGCCAAATTGCAATCTCCTCCTCATCGGAAAGGGATAAAGGTACCCTTTCAACAGACACTCCTTGTTCTGAGTCTCCCATCGGGTGAGACATAACAGATATTGTTCTGAGTCCTGGCTTGCGAAGCTGAGACACAACAGATACACGGTTCTGGGTCTCAACTCTGTAAAGAGTGAGACATTAACAGATATTGTTCTGAGTCTGCCCGTCAAAGGGGAAAGACAGAGCAGATACAACACAGTTCTGAGCCTCTGGTCCATCCGGAGAGACAACAACAGATCCCATGATCTGAGTCTACAGCTTGTGAGGCAGCAACAGAGATGACCTTGTTCTAAGCCTCCAGCTTGGGATGAAAGAGACATCAAAAAACACTACGTTCAGAGTTTCCCTCTCCCTCTATTGCAAGTTGTTCTGCTTGTCACATGTTCAGTATAGCTTTCTCTCTCAGGGAGGGATTTACATGTCATAAATGTAGGGAAATAGTCAGGCTGACAGAGAAAATCTCAGAATTAGAGACATGCATCCAAACCTTAATCGAGGATAGTAAGAATGCAAGGGCTTCAGATACTGTTTTGGATGCGACTAGCTTAGTGAACTCTATACATTGTTCGGTTCCGGCTGTAGAGCCCGCGCAGCAGAGCACTTGGGTAACAGTGAGGCGGCCTAGCCGCGGAAAACACCACTCTTCCATTCCAATAAGAACATCAAACAGCTTCTCCCCACTTAGTGACGCACCCACTGAGAACCCTCTTGAAAGCGCCCTAGTTATTGGCGATTCTATTTCACGGAACGTGAAAATAGAGACACCAGCTACCATAGCCACATGTTTGCCGGGAGCCAGAACACCTGACATCAAAGCAAATTTAAAAGTGCTGGCTAATGCTAATCGTAAATACTCTAAAATTATAATTCATGTCAGCACTAATGATGTTCGACTTCGCCAGTCGGAGATCACTAAAATTAACATTAAAGAGGTGTGTGAACTCACAAGTAATCAGGAAATGTCAGGAAAAAGTAATCTGCTCTGGACCTCTTTCTGTTCATCGGAGTGATGAGATAGACAGCCAGCCATTGAGTGATGATAATCTGCTAACTAAGTGCTGTAGGTTTCATAGACAATTGGAAAAGTTTTTGAGGCAGACCTGACCAGTAGTGGACGAAGTACACAAGTCAAGTACGTGAGTAAAAGTACAGATACATATCATAATATTATTCAAGTGAAATTTATTTAGTGCTCCCTTTCAATTTTACTTGAGTGAAAGTACAAAAGTAATTGATTTTTAAATGTACCTAAGTAAAAAAAAAAAAAGTACTGATTGATGAATGTTTATTTTTGTAATTTTATATATAGGCCATTTATATAATTTTATTTTATATATTTTATATAATCCTATTGCTCAAAATAATTATGAATGATTATCAATTGTCAAATAGCTAGCACTAGTCAGTATGGAAGTGTAACGAAACGGGACTCAGGCAGAGATCCATTTGCAGTGCTTTATTAAAAGTGAGCGTTGTCGTACAGGCAAGGTCAAAACAGGAACAAACAGGAACAGCGAGGGACAGGCAGAATCGTAGTCAGGATACAGGCAATGGTCAGGACAGGCAGATATCATTCACAGATCAGGAAACAATACACAGTCCAAAGGCAGGTAGCAGAGGGTCATAAACGAAAGGCAAACAGGATCAGAAACAGGCAGGCAATCGATTCAGGGAAACGCTCGGAATTGTACACAGGGGTGAAACAAGACTTCGCAATGAGGTGGTGTGTGAGTCTTAAATAGTCCAGATAATAAGCTACAGCTGTATGTGGCAAATGATGATTGGTGTGGAGTGTGCATGTGACTGGCAGGGAGGATTATGGGAAGTGTAGTCCAGGAACTGACAGGAATCGTGACATAACGCCCCCCTTCCGGAAAGGCGCATCCTCGTGACGTAAATGGCATAGTCAGGGAGGGGGGGTGGGTACATTGGAGACCTATTGGCAGACGGGTACGGGGTCTCCAGTGCAGGTCCAGGAACTCGGGCAGCCATGGTGAGTCAGGTGCCACGGGCGGCCACGGCGGGTCAGGAGTGTCGGCCAGCCACGGTGGGTCAGGTGGTTCGGGCAGCCATGGCAGGTCAGGTGGCTCAGGCAGCCACGGCAGGTCAGGTGGCTTGGGCAGCCACGGCAGCTCAGGTGCAATGGGCGGCCATGGTGGGACAGAGTCCGTAGATGACCACGGCAGGTCAGAGTCCATTGATGGCCATAGTGAGTTAGAGTCCATAGGTGGCCATAGTGAGTCAGAGTCCACTGATGGCCATAGTGAGTTAGAGTCCATAGGCGGCCATAGCAGTTCAGAGGCCGTTGATGGCCGTGGTCGTGCAAGGTCCCCACCCACAAGCTCCCCATCCTCAGGTATATGCCCCCCCAAAAGTTCTTGGGGAATTCAACGGAGGCAAGGAGCTCGGGTGGCGCCGGCAGGGCAAGGAGCTGAGGTTGGTTAACGCCATCACAGAAAAGGTCTATCAGTGCACAGTCAGGCAAATCTGAATAATACGCAATGTCCAAATAATCCTTAATATAATCCTCCAACGATCTTGGTCCCTGCTTTAGCCATAACAACAGTTGTGCATTGTTCCTACCAGGCCATGGTACTTCAGGAAAGCTGCTGGATCTTTGTTTTGGCGAAGTCTTCTGTGGCGAAACGGGACTCAGGCAGGGATCCATTTGCAGTGCTTTATTAGATAAGAGCATGGTTGTACAGGCAAGGTCAAAACAGGAACAAACAGGAACAGCAAGGGACAGGAAGAATTGTAATCAGGATACAGGCAATGGTCAGGACAGGCAGATATCATTCACAGGTCAGGAAACAATACACAGTCCAAAGGCAGGTAGCAGAGGGTCGTAAATGAAAGGCAAACAGGATCAGAAACAGGCAGGCAATCGATACAGGGAAATGCTCGGAATTGTACACAGGGGTGAAACAAGACTTCGCAATGAGGTGGTGTGTGAGTGAGTCTTAAATAGTCCAGATAATAAGCTACAGCTGTATGTGGCAAATGATGATTGGTGTGGAGTGTGCATGTGACTGGCAGGGAGGATTATGGGAAGTGTAGTCCAGGAACTGACAGGAATCGTGACAGGAAGGAAGATTAGTGGATGTAGATGCATAATATGTAATGTGTGTTGACAAACAATATAAAAACAGACGAAACATATAAGGCATAGGGCAAATACATAACATTTTAAAAAATTGCTGCAGCAGCAGGGAAGATGAACGTGCATGTGTTATTTTTATTTGTGTTAGAGTTGCACAATTCTGGATAAATTGAGAAAATTTTTTTTTTTTTTTTTTTATTCGTTTCAAATAGAAATCATGATTCTCCCATGATTCTGAATAGACAACTAAACAAAATTGTATATAATTATTTACTAGAAGACAAAATATGAATTGCTTCTGTCTATTTAAAAATATTTAATTAATTGATTTGATAAAATGGGTTAGAATGAAAGATTTAATGACTCACTCATACTTCTTCACTTGTTTCATTACTGGATGAATCAATGTTTTTGAAAGAATCTTTTGAATGAATCATTCAATGTCAAATACATTTTAACAGTCACTTGACGCCTCCTAGTGACGATGTAACGATGTAATCGTAACGATGTAATCGATACAGTCATTATTTGAAGTGACAAGTTAGTTTTAAAATGTGATTTGATCTGATTGAATCGAGATCACGATCTGTAGACACATTGATGTGGACCTGTCTTCATTAAAGCATTTCAGTGAGCTTAAACAAATCGCTCTTTACAGCAGATTTAGTTCAAAAACAACTGACCTAAATATGATTTTCAGTTACAATAATTCATCCTAAAATTCAACATTAGTAGGCTGATTTACTTTTCACCATCAGTCGCGCACACAATCAAAGGATCCCCAGTTCTTGGCTAATTTTTAGTCAGACAGTGAAATTCAGTCACTGGATAGCTGCTCTGAATTAATTGTTGATGTGATTTGTGAACTGATTTTACAGGACGATTGAAAAGAATCAGTTTGTGCACAAAATAAAAATACATGAATAAAGTACAGATACTTGAAAAATGTACTTAAGTACAGTAACACAGTAAAAATACTTCATTACTGTCCACCACTGGACCTGACCTGTTGAAAAGAGATGGTATTCATCCCTCCTGGGATGGTGCTTCTCTCTAGTAATATGGCACATAGTCTTAGAGCTGAAACATGACAAACTACGGCCCAGGTCAGGAAGCAGCAGACAAACTGGCTAAACCGACCGTCTGCTAGCTGCCTCACATTACAGAAGTCAGATAATTACCAACACATAGAAACTCTTACACCTAGATATCATCACATAGAGACTGTGTCTGTACCCTGAATTAGTAAAAACAAAAAACTTCCAAACCCATTTAATGGTAAAAATTTAATTCAACAAATTCGATGTTCAACAAATAAAAAATAGAGATAATAATGATAAATGATAAAGCTTGGGTTGTTAAATATTAGATCCATATCTTCAAAAGCACTTATTGTAAATGATATTATCACAGACAATAATGTGGATCTGCTGTGTTTGACAGAAACTTGGCTAAAACCGGATGATTACATTACTTTAAATGAGTCTAGCCCTCAAGGTTACGATTATCGACACAATCCTCGTCAGAAAGGCAAAGGGGGAGGTGTTGCTGTAATTTATAGTAATATTTACAGTATTAGTCAAAAATCGAATAAAATATAAAATTAAAAATATCAAATAAAATCAAATATAATTCCTTTGAAGTGATGGTACTTTATGTAACACTATGTAAGTTGACATTTGTGCTGGCTACTGTATACAGGCCACCAGGATACCATAAAAACTTTATCTAAGAATTTGCTGATTTTCTATCAAAGTTAGTACTAGCTGTGGATGAAGTCTTTGTTCTTGGTGATTTTAATATCCATGTAGATAATAAAAAAGACTCATTGGGATTGGCATTTACAGACATTCTAAACCAGTGGTCTCAAACTCAATTCCTGGAGGGCCACAGCTATGCACAGTTTTGCTCCAACCCTAATCAAACACACCTGATCCAGCTAATCAAAGTCTTCTGGATTACTAGAAACTTCCAAACAGGCATGAGCTGGAGTTGGTTGGAGCTAAACTGTGCAGAGCTGTGGCCCTCCAGGAATTGAGTTTGAGACCACTGTTCTAAACTCTATTGGAGTTAGACAACACATGTCAGGACCCACTCATTGTCGTAATCATACTTTAGATCTAATATTGTCACATGGAATCTATATTGATGCCGTTGAAATTCTGCAGCAGAGTGACGACATCTCAGATCATTATCTAGTCTCGTGTATACTACATTTAGTCAAGGCTGTTAAACTGCCTCCCTGCCATAAATATGGTAGAACCATCACTTCTACCACTAAAGATCGCTTTATAAATAATCTTCCTGATCAGTTTCATCGCCTTAGCATACCAGACAGCTTAGAAGACCTCGATGTTGCAACAGAAACTATCTGAACTATCAGAACTGTCTTTTCCAGCACATTAGACTCCGTTGCTCCTTTGCATTTAAAAAAGATTAAGGAAATTAATCCAATGCCACGTACAGTGAGCACACTCGGGCCCTAAAGGTAGCAGCCAGAAAAATGGAGCACAGCTGGAAGAAAATAAAACTAGAAATTTTTCGCATTTTGTGGAGAGAGAGAATGATTGAGTACAGAAAGGCCTTAAAAACTGCTAGATCTGCCTATTTTTCAAAACGTTTAGAAGAAAATAAGCACAACCCTAAGTATTTATTTGATACAATGGCTAAATTAACAATAAATAAAGCTTCAACTTCTGATGTTTCCAAAGAGCACAGCAGTAATGACTTTATGAACTTCTTTTCTTGCAAGATTGACAATATTAGAGGAAAAATTATAACCATGCAACAGTCTACTACAGTATCGTGTCAGACAGTGCATTGTAGTGTCCCTGAGGAAAAATTCAATTCATTTACTGCTTTAGGAGAGGAAGAATTGTCTAAACTTGTTAAATCATCAAAATCAACAACATGTATGTTAGACCCTATACTGACTAAGCTATTGATAGAGATACTTCCAGAGGTCATAGATCCTCTTCTTAATATTGTTAATTCATCTTTATCACCAGGATACGTACCTAAAACTTTTAAGCTGGCTATTATTAAACCTCTTATTAAAAAACCACAACTTGATCCTAGAGAATTAGTCAATTACAGGCCGATCTCAAATCTCACTTTTCTGTCAAAAATACTAGAAAAGGCAGTATCATCACAACTATGTTCCTTTTTAGAAAGAAATAGTATCTGTGAGGATTTCCAGTCAGGATTTAGACCGTACCATAGTACTGAGACTGCTCTCATTAGAGTTACTAATGATTTGCTCTTATCATCAGATCATGGTTGTATCTCTCTATTAGTGTTACTGGATCTTAGTGCTGCATTTGACACTATTGATCACAATATTCTTTTAAATAGACTCGAAAATTATGTTGGCATTAGTGTAATTGCACTGTCATAGTTCAAATCATACTTATCTGACCGTTATCAGTTTGTAGAAGTAAATGAAGAGATGTCATATCGATCACAAGATCAATATGGAGTACTGCAAGGCTCAGTACTAGGACCGTTGCTTTTCACTCTGTACATGCTAAACTTGGGAGATATCATTAGGAAGCATGGCGTTAGTTTTCACTGTTACACTGATGATACTCAGCTCTATATTTTTTTGTGCCCTGACGAAACTTACCAATTCACAAAATTAACAGAATGCATAGCCGATATAAAAAAATTGGATGACCAGTAATTTCCTACTACTAAATTCAGAAAAAGCAGAGATTCTAATTTTTGGACCAAAAACTTCTTTACTCAATAACCTAGAATACTGTCTAACACTTGATGGCTGCTGTTAAATCTTCGTCATCAGTTAGGAACCTGGGTGTACTCTTTGATACCAATCTTTCATTTGAAGGCCATGTTTCTAGCATCTGTAAAACCGCTTTCTTCCATATTAAATATATATCTAAACTACAACATTGTTACAAGTGGTGTGCGCAGGAGAGATGAGGCAAACACGGAGATCCACAAATGACAGGGTTTTAATGATAGTCCAGGAGAACAATACAAAGTAGCACACAAGGCACATCAACATAACATTAACAGAGAATGGACTGGGAGTGAAGGGAGTGAGTCCATTATAAAGGCAGTGATGATGATCAGGAACAGGTGCAGGTGATCCGTGATGATGGGGAGATGACGAGGGAAGTGAGTGCAGGTGAGGAGACAGGAGGATCTTGGGAAATGGAGTCCGGGAGACACGGGAACTGTGACAGTACCTCCCCCTCCCGGTAGGCGCGTCCTCGCGACGTAGATAGATGGGGGGGGGGGCGCCCTGGAGACCTCATGCAGGTGCAGGGAGAGGAGCGGACTGGAGTGGAGGTCTCCAGGGCGGATCCATGAGCCATGGCGGGTCAGGAGCCTCGGCAAGCCATGGCGGGTCAGAGGCCTCGGACGGCCATGGAGGGTCAGGGGGCTTGGCAGGCCATGGCAGGTCAGGGGCCTTGGCAGGCCATGGAGGGTCAGGGGCCTTGGCAGGCCATGGAGGGTCAGGAGCTGCAGCAGGCCATGGTGGGTCAGGAGCTACAGCAGGCCATGGTGGGTCAGGAGCTGCAGCAGGCCATGGTGGGTCAGGCGCTGTAGCAGGCCATGGAGGGTCAGGAGACGAGGGCTGCCACGGCGGTTCTGGAGATGAGGGCTGCCATTGCGGGTCTGGAGACATGGGCTGCCATGGCGGTCTGGAGATGAGGGCTGCCATTGTGGGTCTGGAGCCTTGGTGGGCTCTGGCGACCCCAAAACCCGGCCCAGGAGTTCCCCACCCACAGGTACTGGGCCCCCCCCCAAAAATACTTGGGGAGGATAGGGAAGGCTTAATTGGTCCGTGGCATGGAGTGGATGCATGGGCTGGAGTGGGCTCGTGGGCGGTGGCAGCGGTAGTAGTTGGAGCAGAGGGCTCGGTGGAGAATGGAGCTGCTTGCTCAGCGGAGACTGGAGCTGCTTGCTCGGTGGAGACTGGAGTCGCGGGCTCGGCGGAGACTGGAGCTGCTGGCTCGGAGAGGGCTGGAGCTGCTGGCTCGGAGAGGGCTGGAGCTGCTGGCTCAGAGAGGGCTGGAGCTGCTGGCTCGGCAGAAACTGGAGATACGGGCTCGGCGGCTGAGACTGGAGATACTGACTCGGCGGCTGAGACTGGAGATACCGGCTCGGCGGCTGAGACTGGAGATACCGGCTCGGCGATATAGCTGAGACTGGAGATAGGCGGCTGAGACTGGAGATACTGACTCGGCGGCTGAGATTGGAGATACCGGCTCGGCGGCTGAGACTGGAGATACCGGCTCGGCGGCTGAGACTGGAGATACCGGCTCGGTGGCTGAGACTGAGGATACCGGCTTGGCGGCTGAGACTGGAGATACCGGCTCGGCGGCTGAGACTGGAGCGGACTCGTTGGCAGCTACTGGAGCGGACTCGTTGGCAGCTACTGTCCAGTCCATCCCCTCGTATACAATTAGCAGCCCCACTGGTACTGGAGTGGGCTCTGCGGAGTCTGGAGAGGGCTCTGCAGATATTGGAGAGGGCTCTACAGAGACTGTCTTCCTCTTCCTCCTTTTCCGCCTTCTGGACCCAGTGGTGGTATGTGGGTCCAGCGTGAAACAGGAAAACAATTCACTGGAGGGGCATGTGGAGGAAGCCGGAGCTTGACGAACTGGCCAGGCCACCCGTGTTTCTGGGGGAACTGAACGAGATGAGCGCTTGGAATCCTGAACCTCTTCGACAAAGAATTTGGAGCCATTTAAATACAAAATTAAATTAATAGTATCGTTTAAGGAAACATAATCATCAGGTTCATCAAAACGGATTGTGCTCTCGTCCAGTCCGTCCAGAAACAGGGCGATTAAACGAGCATCTGACCAGCCTGTCAAATAAGCTAACTCAACAAACTCCTCCACATACCTCTCCAGTGAACGTCCAAACTGCAGCAGTCCGATGAGCCGATCCGATGCTGACATTGGAGTGGGAGGCATAGGAGGAGCAGGAGCCTCAGAGAAATGAATGAAAACCATTTTCATTTGTGGATATCCAGTCGGTTAGGTCCGTTCTTCTGTTACGAGTGGTGTGCGCAGGAGAGATGAGGCAAACACGGAGATCCACAAATGACAGGGTTTTAATGATAGTCCAGGAGAACAATACAAAGTAGCACACAAGGCACATCAACATAACATTAACAGAGAACGGACCGGGAGTGAAGGGAGTGAGTCCATTATAAAGGCAGTGATGATGATCAGGAACAGGTGCAGGTGATCCGTGATGATGGGGAGATGACGAGGGAAGTGAGTGCAGGTGAGGAGACAGGAGGATCTTGGGAAATGGAGTCCGGGAGACACGGGAACTGTGACAGACATATGCTCTCAATGAAAAATTCAGAACAGTTAGTTCATGCGTTCATGACCTCAAGGCTAGATTACTCTTACGCTCTACTGGGTGGTTGTTCTGCTCGCCTGATAAATAAACTAGAGCTTGTACAAAATGCAGCAGCTAGAGTTCTTACTAGAACTAAGAAGTATGACCATATTAGCCCAGTTCTGTCAACACTGTATTGGATTCCTGTTAAACATTGTACAAATTTTAAAATCTTGCTAATTACTTACAAAGCGAGCGAGCTCTTAATGCATTATAGTCCTTCACGTCTATTGCTATCTCACAATTCAGGCCAGCTGATAATACCTAGAATATCAAAATCAACCGCAGGTGGTAGATCCTTCTCCTATTTGGCAAGCAGATCAATCTTTAATTAATTTAATTTAATTTAAATCTGTCAGTTTAAATCTAGACTAACCATCTCTTTAACCTGGCATACACATAACACATTATCAATTTATATTTTCAAATCCATTAAAGGATTATTAGGCTGCATAAATTAGGTCAGCCGGAACCGGGAACACTTTCTATAACACCAGATGTACTCGTTACATCAGAAGAAGAATGACATTTACGCTAATGTTAGTCTCACTGTTTATCCCGAGGTTTACCGTAGTCAACCGGATCTGAGATCGAGGACCTGCGCCTTGACACGACCACAACGCAGCCCTGAAGTATCCGAAGAGATAAAGTCAACTAGATCATCCACTGTGAAGGCCTCATCGACACGACAACCAGTGGCACACCTCCTCAACAAACCGTCCATACTGGTGTGATGAATACAATCCTCAACTGGATAGAACTGGAATAAATACTTTGAATGTTGCGATCCCATCGGACTTATGATAGCTACCTGAATCGTAACAAAACACTGTTCGCCAGAGGAGAACTGGCCCCCCGACTAAGCCTGGTTTCTCCCATAGTTTTTTTTTTCTCCATTTTAACATCTGTTTGCCACCTGATGTCACCTGTTGGAGTTTGGGTTCCTTGCCGCTGTCGCCTTTGGCTTGCTTAGTTGGGGACACTTGACACTTGATATTCAACAGTGTTTTGATCTGCCTGTATTGACACCATTTTTTTAAGAGCTGCTGTGCAGCCAAAATTATATACCAGTTATCACTGTAAAGCTGCTTTGACACAATCTGCATTGTAAAAAAGCGCTATATAAATAAAGGTGACTTGACTTGACTTTGACCCAGTTACGCTCAATTACCTATAGGTCTGATAGTTCACTACCTCCTGTTGTATATCCCACGACAGAGCTCATGGCGGAGATGGAGGTAAAGCCAGGTGCTAATGGATCAATTCTGGTTAAGCTTTATTCGCTGCTACTTGCCAACACTCCAAGCTCGTCACAAATGGCATACAGATGTGAGTGACATTTCCCCAGGAACTACTGCTATGCTTGTTGATCCACAACTTCCACGTGCCATGTGGCTACTCGGTAAAATAGTTAACCCTCTGGAGTTAGGAAACGCGTTGGCGCGTTTTGCAGGATTTTTTTCACATTGCAGCAAAACAGACTTAAAATATCATAATTGTCATAGAGACAGAAGTAATATATCAATTGAAACTATAGAATGTCTTCTTTTATTTGTGTACACTCAGAGTAAAAACAAAATGTTGTGCTTTTTGTAAAATAAAGAAAACTAACATGCGTGATCTGCTGTCTCCCTCTGAACGAAGTCCAGTCTGATAGTTCTCAGAAAATGAACTGTAACTTGGTGAATACTAATCACACAAAAATGAGACTTATGTCTAAAGAAACGTTGAAATGTCAGGTTTTAAATCGTGTAAGTCAAATCGAAAACAAAAATTATCTGTTTATGTAATCTGTATGAAAATAGAGACATGTCAGACGTCCGTGAGTCAGCTCATTATCCACTAATGCGGCCACACCCATGGAGCGAGCACTATTCAGACGCAAATGCATGTATGAATTGAAAACACAGTATCCAGCGCTCATAGTTATGACAATAAATATTGAATAAATACAAAGTTCTGGCATGAAACTCTAGATGGTGCAGACTAATAGGTCCTTTAACACAACCTGCTAATTATCACTTCATTATCTATAGGTCACAGATGATTGGTTCCTGCTGTATTAGTAACCAATGAGCTTGCGTGCTTAATCTTTAAATACATGAATTAGCATTGCTTATTAGCGCAGCGTGCTTCAGAAATCATCTAAGTTAAGTACATGGGTTTTTACACTATATCACTGTGCATTTTTGCGTAATCTGCTTTATCAATTCTATGTCATGTCAACAGTCTGTTTTATGCTTAGAGAGAATTACTAAGCATTTTAGCAGCTAGCGCATATGCATGTTGTATAATGATACAGAGACAAGCTTGCTGAACTTAAATGGAAACAGGTTTCGCTTTTGTATCACACATTCTAACGAAGCTACAGCAAGTATTTTGTACAGCAGCAGCAGCAGCAGTATGGATAACAAATTCAGATAGCAATGGAGCGGATATCAACAACATAACAGAACGCAGCAGACGTTGCTGGCGTGCCTCGTGCAGGGCTAAAGTAACCTGTTTGCTATTGAGAGAGAAACCCGTACATTCATTTCTACTGCTTCTGTTACACTTTTGCGGGAACCAATCACAGACTGGCTTATCCACCTTGCTCGCTATTGGTGGGTATAACACGATGACGATAGAGAAGCGACGGCAAGCACGACCGTCAGTCCAATTCCTTTTAACCTCTCGATGATGCTGAATGACTTTAGTTTAGCAAACAAATCGCTCAAGTGGGTGTAAATACCACTCACTTTCATGTTTTGTTTTTTTTTGCACAACTTGCAAAAATCGCTCGATGCCATTGCTGCTTCTGCAAACTGCTGATCAATGCTGAAAACCAATACAAACTAAACCTGTCTGGAGTTTTCGCGTCGCTCTGCAAAGTACGTCACCCAGATCGTTGATCTGATTGGTTGAAGGACTATCCAATTGCGTGAATAATGCTTGTTGATCACGCCTCTTGTGCAGTAGAAAATACATACAGACTCCCCAGACCAATGTTCAATTTTAAATTGAGCTTGGTCTGGTGATAGCCAGACAACTTTTTCATACTACAGGACGAACAGCGATTTTGCAAGGTCGGTAAGTCATTTAATTAATGGATTTCACGTAGAATGATATTTATCATTTCTGCTTACCCTAGAGCGTGCCAAGGCAGTTCCATGTATTCTTCAAATGAAGCAAGAGTGCCTCAGTATGCATTTTGCAATATGTAATATGTATTTTGTGTTATAATTTGTATAGTATAATTTGTGTTTGCGCTCTGGATAACATTAAGTGTTTCTATATGTGGTGTGTTGCAGCGGCAGGAAGTGTGGCCGAATTATGGACACGCTTTGTTGATCTGAGCGGTGGCTCCGTGTCCGTCAGAAATCTCTCTCTGCTTAAAATGTCGAGGTATTCATTAATGGGAGCGTTAATAGGAGACACTTTGCAGTGTGGTGGTGAGCCATTGACGTAGCATAACTTTTGAGTTCGCTAATGAGATAAGTGAACGTTCTACACGCTATCGCGGCCATACGTTTCACTTGTGTTTATCTGTGAGGACCGACAGTTGGTTGCACGCTGAGAAATTATGTTATGGGATTCACTGTCAAATTGCATCAACTAACATAACCATTGCATATGGGACAAAGATATAATAGAAATGCATTAGCATGCAACTCAGACAAGATAGAATATTAATAAAAAATACTGAGTTTCTATTAATCTCATTCATATTATGACTTGTAAATCTAAATGTTTCATAGTATTGCTCAACTTCAACAACTGATGTTTCATGTACCTACGTGTTTCAGGCTGGGTCAGCTGATGCATGTTGGAGTCCCATGTTGGAGTGCTCATTAATTTTCCGTTCATCCGAATGAGTTTACTTTTTTAGGAGTATACAGGGATACAATGACATTATCAAACAATGTTACATCATTATACTATTATTTGCTCAGGTGGTCATGGAGGGTTTCTTATCTCTATTAGCCTGCAACGTTTTACCATTTGTTAAAGCCACACATAATGCGCATTCTAATTGGTATGTTTGAGCCTTTTGGCTCAGACACACATAGACATAGGCCACTAGAGCTAAGCCATTTGGCGTGGTAGCCCAGGCACACATAGCCATATCATTCACTAGAGCTAAGCCATTCAGCGTGGTAGCCCAGGCACACATTGTCTAATAGGCCACTAGAGCCAAGCCTTACAGCCCAGAATTACTTGTTGTGGCAAAAATGGGCCAGGCACACATAGATAGCATACACACGGTTCCTATGGCTCTTCAGAGCAGCAGCAGTTGCTGGGGGGCGAGGGTGAATCATCATCTTGCCTTCTGCATTGATGGGGGATCTCTGACACCTCTGGGCTTGTATTGTCCAATATCATGTCACCTGCTCTTTCATGTACGCTATATTGTACAGCAGCAGCATGTCTTACTTGCTCACAGCAGCGGGTCGTGTATGTATTGGCAGTAGCAAGTCCGTACTTGCTATGCAGCAGCAGCAATAATCAACAGCAGCAGCAGCAGCAATAATCAACAGCAGCAGCAGCAATTAAGCAGCATCAGCGTAGCAGATCTATTCCGCCAAGACCAAATATATCTACATTGTCATATCCATTACCATACCAAACACTCCAAGAGTTGTCATGACAGAAATATTACTCCTCTGTATAGAAAATTGACAAACATATGAGAATCCATCAATATTTCTCCAAATATGCATGTGTTACATGTTCACTGTTATGTTCCGTTAGTTTGACCCAGTTTTCTCCATTCTGTTCTATTAGTCATTGCTTTCACCTGTCTAGTTAATTACCTTGTTTAGTTCCCTTTGTTTGTCACGTGTATATGTGACCCGTCACGGAAACCAGTGACACAAGTCAGCAACACAACTTTCGAGCAAAATGAGAAAGAAGCGTTTTTTTTTTTTTTTTTCAAAATTGGTGATTTTCTTTTTTTTAGCAGAATCTGTTAGTTGAGATCACGAAGAAGCCTCTCCGTGTTTGAGATAGCAGTATTGGTATATTTAAAAGGGTACATTTTGAGGTTGAAATCAGCTTGTTTTTCGGAGATTCTAGCACGCAGTAGGGGTGTGTCATTGTCTGTGTGTATTTCCATACTGGATAAGCTGGCTTTTGTTTCTTTTGTTATTGCCCCCGCCCTCCAAGGGAAGCATGGCTACTTATTATGCAACGCTCTGGCCGGCTCAATGAAGATGGACGCCACAAAGATTATCGCAGACGAGCTGAACCGTGGCCGTTACACCGAAAATGTTTTGAAGTACTTCTTCGACAAGCCGGATGCTTATGAACAAGCGCTCACTGATTCTGAAGACGATCTGAGCGATGATGAAAGCGGCATAATAAGACTGAATAATATCCCTAATCTACAACTGAGCGAAGATGAAGACGAGGAAGAATGTATCGGACTGGCATCAGACGAGTTGGACCGTAAGATATCAGAGGCTATATCGATAGTAACATTTGATGGGGATAAAGACAGAGAAATGGGGAAAATCCGTAACTTTGACTGTAAATGCTACACGAGGAGAAAAGAGAACTCTCTGCATGGGAGACAGTCCTGTAGCCAGAAGCTTTCTCCAGACATTATGTACAACATACGGCTGGATTCTTTAGCTGCGGAAAAAGAGTGGCAGGACATGCAAATTATTGGACATTTAGAGGCAAACAGACGCACAATGCAAACTTCGGAGATGGTTACATCCACAAAGAAGACCCTGACAAAGAGAAAGTGTGCCCGAATGACTTATTTCATTGGAGGCAACGAGATCTGCAAGAATACTTTTCTGTTTCTTATGGGGTGAGTTTCCATAAACATCAAAGTTTGTCGTTTTGTGTTCATTCTAAGAACACGTACACGTTATCTCATGTTTAGTCCATGTTTAGACCTTCCCATACCTACCTATTGTTGTTATTAGCTAGCTCAGGACATGTCATTTTAATTGTAATCGTTAGCATTGTATCACTTGCCAAAAACCCCCATTACTATAATGGGCTTTTAGATGGTAATGTTAGCATCTGCTATTAATTTGAATAATGCTTCAATTGTTTGAATTGACTGGTGTGAATGACTTAGCCCACATATACCTGCCTGTTAGCATTTTTGAATTGAATGTGATGCTAATAATTTTAGCCAGTGGTGGAGGAAATGCTACTTAATATTCTTAACAAGGATTTACTAATGTAATAGTAAATCTATCAGATTAAATTCCTACTTAAGTATAAAGTATCTGTAGCCGTAAAATGTGCTTTATAAGTCAAAAGTAAAAGTATTTATGAAGAGTTTAATGTACAGGATTTTTTTAATCCTTTGACTCAAACCAGGTCTAACCACTAACTGAGGTCTAAACCAGGACTAAACCAAGACTAAACCAGGAAGTACAGATACAGACTCTAAAATGTAGTGAAGTAAAAGTAAAAAGTATTCATCATAAAATTTACTTCAGTAAAGTAAAAGTACCTATAATTTGTACAATACATTCTGATATAGGTGACAAGATGCCTGTTAGCATGATGTTAAACGTTTTTTTTTTCCCCTTTTTTCAGCATTGGCAGAGACACCCTGGCTGATATAGTCAAACATTATGAGGAGAATGGGGCAAGACCACATTTGAGGAAGAAGCACTCACTGCCACGTCCACAAGCCAGGTTCATCAGCCCTGAGGATATCAACAGAGTTGTGGACTTCATAAAGAACTATGCAGAAGACAATGCCATCATGCTGCCTGGCCGACAGCCTGGGCATAAGGATTGGCATGTGAAGTTGCTGCCAACTCTCATGTGTCCAAGGCCTCAGTGTGGCGTCTCTACGTGAAGTCTGCTAAGGAGCTTGGTATGTGTAAACATTGATTTAGAACTGAGTGCTTATAATGTGAAATAATGCGAAGCACTATTAGCAATTACAATACAATTAACCATAAGGAATATCTGTTTTTCAGGTGAGCGTGCAGTTTGTAAAACCAGCTTCAAAGCACTGTGGAACCGACTTCTCCCACACATCAAAAGTTGCCGGCTGCGCACAGATCTCTGCTGGCAGTGCCAAAGCAATAACGAGCAGCTGATACAAAGTGCAAACCTCCCAGATGATAGAAAGTCTGAAGCAGTAAAGAAGCAACAAGATCATCTTTCCCTTGTGCAGAAAGAGAGGGCTGTGTACAACAACATGACTGCTGCCTGCAGAAAGATTTGCTCTGGCTCTAACCTGTCTTTTGGACCGTCCCTACCAGCAAGCAAGAAGATTAGGATGCATTACAGTTTTGATTTTGCTCAGCAGGTAATATTTCACACACATTTACTTTACTTTTATTAATGTCCCTTAAAGAGCGATTTGGTGCATGAGAATAAGCAGCCTGATAATAGCGCAAATGCAGAATAGCATCAATATAGTAATTTTTATCTTTATTAGACAGTTATGAATATACACATATTTCATTTAATCTAATCCAAGTTCCCTCTCTCCCTCTGTCTCCTACAGTTACACTTTCCCTCAAACCCTCTCCAGCCAGGACCAATGTACTTCCTGACCCCACGGAAATGTGGCCTATTTGGTGTTTCCTGTGAAGGGCTGCAGAAACAGGTGAATTACCTGATTGATGAAGGCATGTCATCTACTAAGGGAAGCAATGAAGTCATCAGCTACATGCATAATTTCTTCAGCAACTTTGGAGTTGGAGTTGGAGAAACAGAGGTGGATCTTCATTGTGACAACTGCAGTGGGCAGAACAAGAACAACTTCATGCTCTGGTACCTTGCCTGGCAGGTTGGACACAAGCTTCACGATAAAATTGAAATCCACTTCCTTATTGCTGACACCAAGTTTTCCCCTGACTGTGGCTTTGGACTCATCAAGCAAGCCTACATGAAGACAAGAGTCAACACTTTGGCAGACACCGCTGAGGTACTTTAACTTTACTTTGCTTTAATGACTTCAGTGCTGTTTTCTGTTCTGCTTCAATGAAACATTTAACTGAATATCTTTTTTTTTCTTCCTCTCTTCTCTTTTTTGTCATCAGGTTGTGGAAAACAGCTCTCCTCAATATCCCACAGCTTGTTGGAATGGCAGAGGGCAAAGTTTTAGTCCAGACCTTTGACTGGCAGCAGCATCTGACTCACCACTTCCGTAGACTCCCACAAATCAAGAGTTATCAGCACTTCAGGTACTTATATTGAAACTTTCACATTGTGTACATACAATATAACATAGCAACAACATACACATGACAATATTTTATGAGAAAATACTTTGCCATGTTTAAAATGTCTTATGTGCTTATTCTGTCACAGCTTTGACGCCAAGAGACCAGGTGTGGTGCTTGCAAAAACTCACCGTGATGCACAACCTGTCGAATATCAGCTATTGCGCGACGGAGCAGATCTGTCCCCTATCGACGGTCTTCCTGTCCTGGCCCCACCTGGACTGAACATTGACAGGCAGACCTATCTGTATGAAAAAATCAGGCCATTCTGTGCTGACAAGGCAAGAGACATCACATGCCCAGTGCCAAGGGTCACAACACAGAAGAGACCACAGAAGAGGATGTGAATGTGATATCACCTGGACTGTGTCACAAAGACCTTTGTCTTATGCTGCTATTACCAAGTAAAAGTGGTACTTTTGGTACATACTTGGATTCATACTCATATACTGTATATCAGGGGTCTCCAACCATTTTTATTCATTTGAGAGCTACTTTTTAAAAATGAAAGTGGCCGCGAGCTACTCGCGTAATACAATAATTAAATATCTTAAATAATATCTCATAACTCTCATATTAACAGGGTTCCCACGGGTCCTTGAAATCCTTGAAAGTTTGTGAATCTGAAAAAAAAAAAAAAATTTCAAGGCCCTGGAAAGTTTTTGAAAATAAACATACATAGATACAGGTCCTTGAAAGTGCTTGAATTTATTTTGTGCAAGAAGTTTTCTGGAAGAAATTCCATATTATTCTCTCCGGTCCGATAATGTGTTATTTCGCCAACACTTCGTGGACTATGCTTGATTTACGTTAGTTACTTGCATTTACGCGTTACGTTAAGTGTTTCCTGCGTGAGGTACTTTGTACCAAAACTACTACGGTACCTCAGCGTTTCACAGACACACCGTGAAATGACTGGTTACATGAGCCTAAGCTCTTTTCAATAAAATCCATGCACAAGTTAATATCAGATCATTTTAGAATACAGTATAGGATGTACCAAAATATTCTTCAGTTTTATGCAAAACAGAAATATGACAAATAGAATATCAGACCTCTGTCATATGGCCAAAAATAAATGCAAAAAAAAAGCTTTTTGCATAGTTGTGTTTGACACATAAAAAATGTAACAATGTATTTTACAAGGTAACACGATGTAACTTTGCTCTCACTCGAAATGTGTCCCCACATTAAGTCCTTGAATTTGAGGGTATTGGACCTGGAAAGTCCTTGAAAGGTTCTTTTATTTGAAGTTAACCAAGCTGTGGGAACACTGTATTAACAACTATCCAAACTGTTTTAGACCTAAAAGAGTCTTTGTAGGCCTATGTTACCCTTAAATGTCAGAGAAAAGAACAGAATCAGAGATTAATTTTTTTTTTTTTCTTATAGAAAATTGTACTTTGCATATTATACTATAAAAAACACATAATTATAGTTGATTTTAGTTTATCATAGTTGATCATAACTAGAGATGAAATGGCATGAAAATTTCATTTCATGATTATAGTGACCAAAATGATCACAGGTATCACAGAATCCTGTTCAAAAAGTCCTAATGCTACACAATGAAATCAATTCACCAAGTTTTATGTAGAAAACCAGCAAATAACAAATAAAATTAGCATCAATATGTACTTTTTGTTTACATAAACATTAAAATAATAACATTAAAAATGATGGCCAGATTTTAAAGGAGTGTCTTGCAACATGTTATCTACAATGCACAAGTTCAAACAGAGTTTTGACAAAAAAGGTTTTATAAAAAGATAAAACTCACATATTTCAGCTTCTAAATCATTTTTATAAAAGTCAAAAAAGATAAATTACTGACATTTACAATGCACATTATCCTTTATTATTAATAGTATGCGGTCCGATTTTTCCCGTCGCGTCTGTCGTTGCTATGCAGGGGCGAGCTTTACAGGGCGTATTGCTTATCTAAATGAGATGTAAATGAGCCCTATTGTCACTCCCAGCAGGTGAAAACAGGTGAGAACTGCACAATCTTTAGAGGCCTTTTTCACCCTTTTGAGCTTTTTTGAGTGCCTACCTTCAAATGGCCACAACTTCTCCAAATATTATCAGATTTCCATGTGTTACACATCGTTGGAAAGCTTGGAGACTACACTAACTCCACTCCTTGTCCGTTCTCGTTCATGTTGATGTGCTTCATGTAATTCTGCCTGTTTTGTCATTAAATACTCTACTACGTATTCTCCGTCATCCTTGTTCCTTGCTACACACACATACTGTAACAGCATGCTTTGAAGCTAAAAGCCTATATGGAATGCCTTAGAGGTAACATGAATGTTCAGATGATCTGCATCACAGAAATACATTATATTGTATAAGTATATAAAATTTACAAGCACATTAAAATAGAAAACCATTATTTTAAATTGTAATAATATTTCACAGTATTGCTGTTTTTTCTGTATTGTTGATATACAACATGATGAGCATGAGACTTCTTTTAAAAACATTATAATAATGTGTCCAATCTTTTGACTGATACTGTAATTTAAACTATAATAGGTCTATACAATATTTTCTTCACATGATGTGCAATAATACGTGCATGCATGAGATCATAAAAATCATGTTTTCTGTCAAGAGTGGACATTATATTAACGTTTATACAGCTGATATGATCCTGTTATCAGAGGGTTTTTTTCACATAGCCTACCTGACTGAAAGGGCTCATTATGGGGATCGTTATGCAGGTCATTATGCAAGTCTTTGTCTTCTCAGGTGTGAATCACAGCATTATTCATGAAGATTCACACCTCCATGCATACTGTGTCTTGACAAAAAGTGTCTTACAAAATTTAAATCTCTATATTGTTTTATATGAACGAGTAGGAAGGATAATTTATACATCATTTTGAAGCATAAATTCTAGTCTACAACCTCCAATACCCAGAAGTCTTGTGAACACATATTTAATATTTGTTTTTTGGCCTTATTTCAGAGACTTACATTTTTTGTTTTTTCAATAACCACACATAAACGTTATTCCTTCAAAAAATACAAACATGTACATACATGTTGCTCACATATTATGGTAGCCTAGTTCGTGCTGAATACAGTGTAATGACATCTTTTCCATGAAAAAAGCACAAATGTCAGAGCATGTCAAAATTTCTCCAGGGCCCCAAATCAGCCTCAGACTCCATAGGGTTAAGACCTTTCCTGGAACAGACAGTCACATTCAAGCAGTAGAGATCCAGGTCAAGAATAAAACATATACCCGAACAGTTGCTAGACTAATCCCACTTCCTTCCCTTGAACAAACCGAAGACTCAGATACTCCTAACCGATTGTTCCATCAAAGGAGCAAATATGTTCAACATATTTGGGGCCGGCAATGTTGGGAAGGAACGGCTAATCAGAACACGGGTTACTGTGTGCGTCAATAACTTTCAGTTCTGGTCGAGCTGATCGCACAAATTACCAGCCGAATACGGACTGAATTTAACTTTGCTTGGTTGAGGATGATATGTGTTCAAGTTGAGCGTTAATGACAACATGTAAGTTCATTCACGATTATCCTTTACTGAATGTGTTGTATGATGAATAATTCATAAGATATTGTGATATTGTGTTTGTTCGTGAAGATCAGTGACGCTAAACCCAGCATCTTGCCTAAGCCCTTTATTTCACTTGTATATTTACTACACTTGGATTCAGTGTATTAATAGCATTACTGATTGATATTTCCAGTGTGTAGATTTGAATGTTTATATTTTCGCTCTGTATTTATTCTTAGTTAGAAGTTTAGTTATGAGATTGTGTGATGACGCAGCAAATAATTCCATTTATGAGTGCCATCTAATGGTGAAAAGTGATATTACTGCAAAGAATTTCATGTTTACAATGGATAGCTAATAGTATAAATGCCAGTTATTATATTGATTGAAGTTATTGTTACTAATTGTGTTTATTGTTAATTGTTTCAGACCACACCTATGCCTACTCCTGTACAGTAACCTCACATATCATTATTGTGAAGATAATGCCAAACAATGTCCTGTGGTCTGGCTGTGCTGTTCATTGTGCTGATCATTGCTGAACTAATTAAAGACTGTTGATTCATATTCATACCTCCTGTGTTCTGACCGACACACCAGGACATACACAGCTACCCTAAACCAGTGTAATACAGTCATAAGTAAACTCCGTTACAACTAAGTTGCAAAGAAAACTCATTTCACCAGAGCACATTTTACCTACCACCTCTCAGCATTGGATAAAACTTCTCTGCTGGGTGTGGGGGCGTAGTTTCACAAGCAAGACAAATGACCCACTAATTACTTAATGTCGCCACAAGGGGTCTCCGAACAATTAATAAATGAACAAAAACACAGTAATTTTGGTGAAAGTCATAACATTTACAGTAATATTTTTAACCGTTACATTCACCCCTGCGGAATTCCACCAAAATTGTATAAATCTCAGAAACAAAATACACACAAAGGTTTACCAAGACATAAGACAGGGTCCTAGAAAAGGACTGCCAACTATCAAAGTATCCCATAAGAATGGAATGGGAAGAGACTGGCGCCAGCATCTCAACCCAACAACTGGCTGTAGGGTGCCCATTTTACACCCCCCACTACTCTGTCACATATATTATACAAATGTGTACATTTTCTTGCAATATTCGGAAAGAAAGAAAAAAAAAAAGAAAGAAAAAAATTGTTCATACAGAATCAAAACATCCACAAACAATAAATCTGGTCAGCAAATAACACTTTCACAAAGAGCTTGAACAACTGACCTACAAATGGTTTTAACATAACTCTTAGGGTCATAGCTTACATCTTGTCTGGACATGGTATATATCAGTCTGTTTACAGGATTAATAACATGACCGAATCGGGATGTCACTTGAGCAAATCCACTTGGAACATCATCATTGACTCGCTCTTGAACAGATTGACCACTGCTCACATCACATTGCTGGTCTGGCAGTGTTAAAGTAACAGAAGGCTCTTCTGGAAGATTGGTAGATCCACCTGCCATGGTATCCACCACAACAGAATCATTGTTTGCACTTACAGGATAAGACACTTCACTGTGTAGACCAGGATCAAGCCAGTCAGAGCTATTATCAGGCAACCGAGAGACCCATTCTAGAGTTATATAGGTACAGTCTTTGACACAAGAATCTGAAGAAGTTGCCTCGGTGTGTTCACAGATATCCGTTTCATCCATTATAGGCCAGGGCTTAAAAACGGAAAAAAAATTAAATCGTTCCACTCCGAGCAGAATCGGTATTTTAACGTTTCTGTTCCAGTGTTCCTTCATATTATAAACGTTCCGAAACCGGTTTGATTAGAAAAAATAATGGTTAATAACGTTTTTTTTTTTTTGCATGTAGCCTACTTAATAATAATAATAATAATATAATACGTACAGCATTTTATTTATTAAAAAACAAAGAGAGTGTATTTGCAGTCTTAGCCTAAACGTCCAAATGTAAACCTATTAAACGAAAGGAAAAACAATGGTTTATAAATTACTGTATTTTTTCAAGATATTTTAATGTTTGCTGCATGGTTAAAAATAGCGACGCTATTCCTGAGAGGAAAAGAGATAATCCGTCACATTTTATTATTACATTCAGAAATAATGATAATAAAGTTATCAGTAAATAAAGTAAAATTTAAGTGAAATATTTCGCGTAGCCTATAGAACTATGGAATTAGATTTGATCCAAAAATAATGAACGTAACTTTTCAAAAAAATCTAATAAAAATATAAATTGAAACTTAATAAAATGTCTTTGAAACTTAAAAAAATAAATGTTTGACTTTGTTTTTAATACACTGCATGTTTTGCTAACAGTTTATTTTCTTTCTTTCACTGATCTTTACTTACAAAAGCATTTCCAGAGTTTTCATTTATGCTTCTGTGGCGGTTTGGTATTTCAACAAAACTCTCAATAAACTGACTACGCCACCCTGTCAACCAGGGAAAGATATTTATGAATTGGTCACCTTTAAATGGGCACACAAGAACGTGGTTTCAAATATGGAGGCCTGAGACGTGGATAACAAAATACAAAACTTTATTTCAACAATAATCAAGCACAAATCTTAAAACATTCCTGCAGGCTGGGCATATTTTATGTGGAGATGGATGGAAAAAAAAGAAAAAAAACAAAGAAAACAAAAACAACCAAAGGGAAACCGAGGCTTACCTAGGGCAGGTAACTAGTGTGATGAGCACACGGCTACAATATCGCAAAAGATCTTACCACCAGGTGCACAGGTCTCACTACACACACACACACACTCACTCACGTCAAGCGTGAACACACAGCACTCCGTGACAGAGTCCCACCACCGCACACAAGGGCCAACCAGCGACCTGCCTGAAGCCTCGGTTCCTACAACAAGAAGCAAAAATTAACCCAAAACCTCAAACACAAGAGAAAATGATATTATTATTATTATTATTATTATTATTATTAAGAAGAAGAAGAAGAAAAAAATGCTTTAATTGCAGTAATACAAACAGATAGGACTATAAGTATGAGACCAGAAGATCAAGACCTACTGATGAAGGTTAGGAACAGTCTCAATGGGAGATGTTCGCTCCCAGTGCCATACTGGTATAAATCAACAAAACATGAGCAAAATACATATTAAACAACAAAATTAAACAAAAAAATACATACAAATGAATAACACAAATAATCAGCAAAATAAACAAAGTAACCAAATGAATAACTGAAAAATAAACTTAAACAACAAAATACACAAAGAGCAATTACAACACATCCAAATAAACATCAAATCCAAAGAAAAAAATAAAACAAATGAACCAAACACAAGAGCGCTGACCCAACGAGAAGGACCGATGAACAGCGCACTATCGCGCCGATGGTGACCTTGAATAGTCGGAGACAGATCACAGAAACAAACGTAAACAAAGCAGCAGCATCAAAGAATGTTGCCCCACAGGCTGCACGACGTGCAATGGATCCTAAAATCAGCTATTCTTCCTAAAAAATGTAACATTAAATTACTTACCACGTAAAAATAGCATAGACCTTAGTGATAGTTACACATACCTCCATATTGTCGCTATAGTCACGAGTCAGTCCGCACGCACACTCGGACATCAAACCCACAATAGGATATAATCACAGCAGGAGCATGTTGAGTGAAAGGGCAGCCGCCAACCAAACACTATGAATGATTTTCGTCGGAAACTACAACCAAAATAAAACCAGTTACCTCAGACACGCATTCTAATGCTCACTAGTTAGCAAATACCTGAGAGACAGAAAGAGCCAAAAACCGGAATGGGCGGGCCTCGGGCAGTGACGCACAGCGGTGCGCAAACACACAATAGTGCTTTAAAAGTCCCCTTTTATATAGCCGTGAAAGTATATGATTGGACAATTCGTGCACTTGTGGCCAATTTAAAGAACGCACACCGTTCATCCCACTACACTTCTGAAGTTTTCGTTTACGATCCCAGAGTTTTCGTTCGTCTTTCTGGCACAAATCTCTCGCAGGGGCGGGGCCAGCAGTGGTGTGTTCTCATTGGCTACTGAGTTTTTGATTGACAGCTTCTACTTGACCTGGAAGTGAAGACGTCAGCGTTGTGTTTACAATTACGTGTGTGGAGGTGAGCGTCTGTAAGCGGCTTCTTATTTCATTTAAAGATATGAGTTTTGTTTTTGAATTTTATCTGTATTTATCTGCGGCTTCTACTTTGTCGACATAAACTTTTAGGAGCGTGAGAGATCAAACGCGAGAGAAAATGAATGTCTTGAGGTTTAATTGTACATTAAAGGTTATAATACTGAAGATATTGCATAATGTCCAATGTTTTTGGAGAATATTTGATTATTTCTGATGATTCTTCTCTATTGTTGGGTCTGATTAGGTTGTGCTGTTACAATTTAAAGAGAATAGCCTACTAGTATCATATACATGTATATATTCAGCCGTCAAGAAAGTCTCACTCCAACCAGGTAATCAAGGTTGGCAACCATGGCCATCACTCTACCCATTGTTAGCATATGCACATACACCATCACAATTAATGATCACTCAATTCTGAAGGATTCAAACAATATGAAAATAACAGTCGTGGCTTGCTGTAAGACGGTATAGACCTCAAAGGGCATTTCAGTACTCCACACAAAGAATGATCTTGTTGCCATTTTTTATCATTCTAATAATTTTATTTAGTTATTTTATTTAGTTAACATTATCATCTAACATATAAAAGTAGATTTTTTTTAACAATCATCAACTGTTTCAATTGTGACTTACATAAAAAAAAAGTTGAATAAATGTAAATGAAAATATGAATCAATTCAAATAAATTTAAATTCTTTATTGTCACTACAGCATACACACAGGTATCAAAGTGAAAGTGTTGGATGCAATTATGTTGTGAAAGGAACGACCAGAATCCACAAAACACTAACTGCATATTCATGTAATGCACAGTATTCTCATGATATACAGTACATTACTACAAAAAATGCACAAGCACCTATTATAGAATACATGTGTAAAATTCATAAAATTCATTTTATTACCATTTTTTTTTAAATATAGTGAATAAACTGTATTAATGAATGGAATGAAATGTTCATGTTGTCTGAATACATTTTGGTTTGACTGTATGACTTTCATTCTCCACATAAGCACAAATATACACGTATGATGGTTGGTGGGAAACGATTGTTAATAATTAAAACAGTTCAAATTATTAGTATTTTTCTCATCTATTGTTTCACTTCAGAAGACATTGATTCATCCACTGGGGTCGCATGGATTACTGTGTCTTTAGGACTCAAAGACATGTATTATTTTCCTAAAAATCCTAATTCATGTTTATCTGTAGAAAGAAAGTAATATGCATCATGGACGGCATGAGGGTGAGTAAAATATATGAGAATTTTTTTGGGGTGAACTATCACTTTAACATTCATATGTTGTTGGTATGCTAATCCAAGATCAGTATGGACTAATAAGAATAAAGTACAACCTCTTGTGTGTTTGTGAACTGTCTTGTTTTAATCTAGAGCTCCAAAAAAATTAAAATATTTGCATAATATCAGGTGTCTGAAGATCAAGATCCCAGTCAGTCAAAGGTGATGTGTCTGAACAAAATAAGATTCTTGTCTGATGGGGACAGTGGATCTCTGGGGCTACCACTCCCTCCTCTGGGTCAGCATCAGAATTTTGTTAATGGAAAAGTTGCTCCACTCCCTGGAAAATAAGAAATCAGATGTATTATAATCTAACAATACAAACTGCTTTGAATTCCCACATAACAAATTATGCAGCCTTAAAATATTTATTTCAAACAAATTATATATCATTTCAGCCATAATTACTTTCATGTATTAGGTTTTGCATTTGGCCATACAGTACTGTGCAAAAGTCTTAGCTTTGTTGTTTTAGCAATGTTTTAATGACCACCCATGTTTATTTTTTGGTCTTTATTACAATGCAAACAGAAAATACAGGAAATATGCACACAAAAAAATCAGAACAAAATGGATTCTATAAGCAAAAATCAGTATTTAATGTGACCTCCTAGACTTCCAGTTTTTTCAAAGGAGAAACTTCTGATCAGATTTTGAAAGTTTTCTTCGGCCTTCCAGTCATTTTCCATTCCATTTAGGTTTGAGAGAGCCAGGTTCTCACTATTACTCAAGTGTAAGGAGAGGTCACTAAATACTTGCCACTTTAGCCTGTAGAAGTCTTTTTTCTGTTTTTTTAATAATGCCTACAAATTTAAAATTTATCCTGGTCATATTCTAATAAGAAGTCTGAAAAAAAATTATATGGTCACTATACCATTGCTAAAATAACATCTAATGGTGTCCTAAGACTTTTGCACAGTACTTTATATGTATTATTATTAAAGACTACCTTTTCCCCTTTAAATATGATCTAATCCAAGGCTGTATGTACAGTACATAACCAGATCCTGTAATGATTGGGTTAAATCAAGACAACACTGCTGTATAAAGTGGACTCTAAATGAGCTCTAAAATACCTCTCCATCTGAAAAAGCAAAAGCAAGTAATGTTACTTATATTGATTTTGTAAACGTAAAAATACTGACTTACCGCGAGTATCCAGATAACGACGATGATTGATGATAATGATGATTATATCATTCGTCTGTGCTAGGCCTAAGAAATCATCTCACCATAGTAGCAGCAGATACAGATAAAATAATAAAAACGCCTATCTTTACATCACTAAAATGAAATAAGAAGCCGCTTACAGACGCTCACCTCCACACATGTAATTGTAAACACAACGCTGACGTCTTCACTTCCAGGTCAAGTAGAAGCTGTCAATCAAAAACTCAGTAGCCAATGAGAACACACCACTGCTGGCCCCGCCCCCGCGAGAGATTTGTGCAAGAAAGACGAACGAAAACTCTGGGATCGTAAACGAAAACTTCAGAAGCATAAATGAAAACTCTGGAAATGCTTTTGTAAGTAAAGATCAGTGAAAGAAAGAAAAGAAACTGTTAGCAAAACATGCAGTGTATTAAAAACAAAGTCAAACATTTTGCCTGCGATTTATTTTTTTAAGTTTCAAAGACATTTTATTCAGTTTCAATTTATATTTTTATTAGTTTTTTTGAAAAGTTACGTTCATTATTTTTGGATCAAATGTAATTCCATAATAGAACTATTCCCTTTAATTTGATATGTGTTATGTAGGTAGGCCTAGTTTTCTCCATTCACAGAAGCTGCAGATGCATGATGTGACGTTGAAAATTGTACTATCCTGCAATTTTCGCTGGTTTCAAAACGCACAACAAGCTGCATATTACTTGACATTCATTTTCACTTAAATGTAGGCCTAATGCATGACGGTTGGTGACATATATCATCGGAAAAACTAATGCCAGGGCATTGCCATTGTGACTTACCTAATCTATGATGACTTGACAGCTTGGCTGAGCGCATCTCACTTTAGAGCGTGAGCGTGGGCATTTCACTCACGTTGGATGTGTCAGCATCACATTTGCATAGGCTGTACTATTTGAATTCGTGATTGGTTGACTGCCAAATCAAAATATTAAACGGAACGATAAAATAATGTTACTAACCGGTTAATGGCCATTTCAAATTAGCGTTTCTGTTCAGAACGATTAAAATTTGATTTCGTTTCCATTTCTGGTTACGTTCCGGTCAAAATTTTGTTTGTTTCTGGTTTTCATTTTCGTTCCTTGAACCGGTTCAGAGCCCTGTTACAGGCACAGATTCAGTCGGATTGGGGGCAATACTAGCAGAGTCATCAACAGCTGTTTTATTGGTTTCAACATAAGAGCCTGCATGAACGGTCTCATTTGAACAGTTACCCTCAGAAACTCTATTCCCATCCTGTGTGAAGCACAGGCTGGTATTATGCAAAAAGGCATTCTCAGAGGTTGATGAGGGACTAGGCATTCTCAGAGGTTGATGAGGGACTATCAGCTTTGACATCACTTGAAAAAGGCAAAGATGTTGAATCATTACAGCAAGCATCTGTCATAGGAAGAAAGTTGGCCAATAACAGCAAATTACAGTGAACTACTTTTTCCTGTCCAGTGACAGTATTACGAATTCTGAATGTGTTTGTGCTAGGAATCTTGTCAACCACAGTATAAACAGTTGATTCTTTCCCCCTCAGCACGATTTGCCAAAAGTATGCGATCAGACACTTCTATATTGGACCCTTTTGCCTTTCTGTCGTACAGCACAGCATGGTAGTGTTGCTCCTTAGAAGTGAGTTTTTGAGCTATGTTCGTAGCTTCAGAAAGATCCTTTGATAGGGTGGACACATACTTAGAGTAATCTGTAGAGATGCACCGATTGCAATTTTCTTGGCCGATTCTGATTTCCGATTTTTTGTTAGAGTGATCTGCCGATACCGATATTTGCAGATTCCGATTTTCTCTCTAAGAAATATAATTGACAACATATACAAACAAAAATCTACTTTTCTTCAACGCAAAGTTTTATTTTCATAAAAAAGTCAAGGAAAAAACAAGTAAAAAGTCAGTAATAAAATATTAACAGCTCAAATAAATGCAATAGAACAAAGAGAGTTTTCAGTTTTTTCAGGTTAGCTGGGTTTTTATTCAGGCAAGAAGCACACCATTAAGCAAGGATGATATCAGATCAACAAAACACAAGGCTCTGACGTGGTCATCAGTCCAGTGCTCACGACTCAGCTTATGGCCCTGTAAAGATCGCTTCAATCTCCAGCCACCTTTAGATTTTCTCGTCTGCCCTGCAAGCAATTCAAAGAGAGGTCTAGCAATGAATGAGTACTTGGGTATGAAAGGTTGGTAATAATTTACCATGCCAAGAAATGACCTTATATGTTTTGACTGACGCCATCCTGTTCCATCAGATCAGTGCAAGTCATTCTTGCAATACTCTCAACTTTACAAGGGTCAGTAGAGACAACCATCTCATCAACTATGTGTCCTACCAACTTAACTAACTTTCTGAGAAAATAACATTTCTTTGGTGACAGCTTCAAGTTGTGTCCACGGAATCTGCTAAAGACCATTTCCAGTCGCTCCTCATTAGGGGCAAAAACGAGAAGATCATCAAGATAACGGAGCAGGCTTAAGAAGTTCTGATCACCAAAAATTGCTGTCATCATTCTTATAAAGCTACCAGGACTATTACATAACCCCTGCGGAAGACGGTTATATTCGTACAGCCTCATCGGGGTCGTAAAAGCTGAATATTTCCTGTCATCAACATGCAAGGGCATATTGTAAAACCCTGATGTGAGATCCTTGGTGCTGAACAAACAATTACCACCTAGTGCAGCCAAGCAATCAGCTTGGTGGGGAAGCAGGTATGCATCTTTGGACATTCTTTTATTAAGCCACCGAAAATCAGTGCGCAGGTCCCCATTCTTTTTCCAAACCATCACCAGTGGAGAGGCAAATTTGCTGATTGACTTTCGAATTATATTTCTCTCTTCCATCTCATTAACCCTCTGGGGTCTGAGGATTTTTGGGGCCCTGGAGAAGTTTTGACATGCCCTGACATTTGTGCTTTTTTCAGTTGTTCATAAACATATTAATGAAAAACAGTGGGTTATACTTTATTTTACAGTGCCGTAGTTACATTGTAATTACTCAAATAAGTACTGATTACTATTAATTAACTACATGTACTTACTATAGAGTTACTGTTAGGGTTAGGGTTTGGATTAGGGTTAGTTACTTGTAATTATGCATAATTTACTATTATTACTATAGTGAGTACATGTAGTAACGTGTAACTACGGCACTGTAAAATAAAGTGTTACCAAAAAGTGTCATTATATGCATCAGCACAACTAGGCTACAATAATATGTGAGGAACATGTATGTACATGTTTGTGTTTTGAAGGAATAACGTTTATGCGTGGTTATTGAAAAAACAAAAACTTAAGTCACTGAAATAAGGCCAAAAAATATAATATTTATATATAAAATCGGTGTTGTTGTTTTATATTAAATCTGTGTTGTTTTTGCTTCGAAATGATGTAAAAATTATCCTGCCTACTCATTCATATAAAACAATAGAGAGATTTAAATTTTCTAAGACACTATTGTCAAGAAACACAGTATGCGTGAAGGCATGAATCATCATGAATATGCTGTAATTCACACCTGAGAAGACAAACGATCCGCATAAGGACCTGTAATGACCTGCATATTAATGAGCTCTTTCAGTCAGGTAGGCTGTGAAAAAACCCTCTGTGATCATGCTGATAACAGGATTAATGTCCACCCTGGACAAAAAAAAACAAAACAAACAAACAAACAAAAAAAAAACATGATTTTGTGATCTCATGCATGCACATATTATTGCACATGATGTGAAGAAAATTTTGTATAGGCCTATGTTAAATTACAGTACCAATCAAAAGATTGGACACATTTTTTTAAAAGAAGTCTTAAGTCTCTAACCAAATAATGGTTTTCTATTTTAATATACTTTAAATATAATGTATTTCTGTGATGCAAAGCGTCTGAACATTCCTACCTCATGGCATTTCATATAGGCTAATATATTTGTTATATTATATAGCCTAAATGTTAATGTGCAGTTGACAAACTATACATCATTAAAAAGATCTAAGACTCAAGCTTCACATTTTGACTCTTAAAATCTTATATTGACCGTAATTTCTTAATATGCTTAAAAGCATGCACATTTGGAGAAATATTGATGGATTCTCATATGTTTATATCAATTTTCTATACAGAGGAGTAATATTTATTCAATATTTATTGTCATCACTGTGAGCGCTGGATACTGTGTTTTCAATTCATTCTTGCAGCTGGAGGGTGCTCTGTACACCTTTAGTCCACAAGTATCTCGTAAAAGAAGAGGCATATCATGTGACATTCCAGGAACTAACAGGCTTCCAGAGATCGCTTTAACACACGGATAAACACTTTTGAAGATATTAAATAAACGATTGCGATGATATATGCATGTATTGCCTCAGAATTTGCGCCTGAATAGCGCTGGCTCCATGGGCATGGCCGCATTAGCGGATAATGAGCTGAATCACAGGCGTCTGACATGTGTCTCTTTTCATACAGATTACATAAACAGAGAATTTTTGGTTTAAAACCTGACATCTCAAAGTTTCTTTAGACATATGTCTAATTTTTTTGTGATTAGTATTCACTAAGTTACGGTTCATTTTCTGAGAACTATCAGATTGGACTTCCTTCAGAGGGAGACGAGAGATCACGCATCATGTTAGTTTTCTTTATTTTGCAAAAAGCGCAACATTGTGTTTTTACTCTGAGAGTACACAAATAAAAGAAGATATTCCACAGATTAAAATGGTGTATAACTCTTAATTATATGTGCAACATTGACAAAGTATTTTGAGTCTCTTTCACACTGGTAAGAAAAAACCGAGGTGGTATCGCCGGCGATACCTCAGACTCCAGAGGTTTAATGAGCTTCAGTGGTATCCACCTCACCCCAAAAAGAACTGACAAGTCTAGCCACTAACACATGTCTGGGAGCTGATCTGGAAGTAGTAGGTTCAGTTATCATAGCACTACCTCGAGAAATGGCACTAGACTTATCCAACTTTCCCCACAGTAGGTATTCATGGTCGGGTTCCAGACACACTGCTGCTCTTATCTGGGATTTCCCCACCCTTCCAATGTTCCACTCCTGCTAACATAGAAAGAAACTGTTCAGATTCTAAATCAGCATTGAGACATGGATAAGACAATGCTTTCCAGTAGGCAGGACAACGTTTAGACTGATGGATCACATGTTTGATTACATTTGTCCCCATTATAAGGTCATCCAGTTGGCCATGAACAACCAGGGTAGGCACAATGATCTTACATACACTTCCATTTCAACATCACAAGCAGATTTAGGCTTTACTCAACTGCCACCACAGCCTATCAGAACTACATCAAAATTGGATTCATTCTGTTTTTTCAACACACCAGCATCGAGGAGTTTGGCCTCTGCACTTTCACTCATTGTACAAGCCATTGACCCGCTATCGAGCATGCCACCAAGAGTTAACTTGTTCCCCACGATGACTGGTGTGTAAAACAAACTGTTGCTTCTGCATATTGTATTGGTGTTCTGTACAATGACATTTTCAGTTGAATCACAAAAGTTTTGAGCAGTGTAGACACAGCTTCAACGTCAACATCAGTCATATGGGAGTTGCTACCTAGACCCGTACACGCCCCCACCATATACGGGTCTATTAGTTTCCCCCAGTCTGACTGCGCTGAGCAGACACCCTGCATGGACATGCATTGTGTGAGTGCCCTAAGGAAAAACAAGAGAAACATAGCCTTTCTCTAAGACAATGATTTTTGGTGGAATGGGTTCGCGCTTTACAGACATCGCATATTCTCACTCCGCCGCGTTGTCTAAAATCAGCAGCAAAATATGAGCATTGCTATTTTGTGCCACTTTCTCAAGCACTTGTTCCAGCATACTCATCATGCAGCTGAAGATTTCCCCATCTGGCCTCCGCACATTTTGTGCCATGGAGGTGACTTTCCCAGGTGAATAAAAGTACATTTCAATAATGTACTTAAAGTGCTCTAATTTCTCGCACTAATTTTGTACTTAATGTACTAAAGATTCTTCTTTAGTACTTCTTAAGATAATCTTAAGAACATCTAAGTATACTCAACTATGCTATTTTGAGACACCTTGAAATATGAACTAAAATGTGCTTTTAATATACTATCTCTATTTAAAAAAAAATATATATATATATTTAGTTACCACTTGTAGTACACTGTGGGTTCAAATGTACTATAAGCAGTATCTAAATACATTTTTTAAATACAGAGATGGTATATTAAAAGCATATTTTAGTTCATGTTTCATGGTGTCTCAAAATAGTACAGTGAGTACGCTTAGATGTTCTTAAGATTACTTAAGAATACTAAAGACGAATTTTTAGTATATTAAGTACAAAAATTGGTGTGAAAATAGAGCACTTTAAGTACATTATTGAAATGTACTTTTTTTCACCTGGGGTGTCAGTACAATGAGCACCACATAGCTGACTTGTGGAGGTAGAGGAACATTGGAACAGCTGTCTGTGCATTAGATTGACAATGTTCAAATGGCTGTGGTGGGTCATCGCTGACAACAGCAGCAAGGTTTCAAGATGAGGGCTCGCATGTCTCAATGGTGCTCTTTTTTCTCTCTGGTAATCATCCAGCCTCCGCTGGATGTCTCTCAGTAATACCAGAACTATAGATTAATGTTAGTTTCCTAAGACAAGGAATCAGAAATATTAATCAAGCCAAAGAGTCCTCATTAACCACACACCCCAGAATAGGTGTTGTTTGGGAGATGTTCTTTCTGGAGCATCTGTATCTGTGTTTCCAAACTCACCAATAGGATCTATGTTAAAAAGACAAAAGAATGAGAAACATTTATTTAACTCACAGTGAAGATGATTCTGAGTCAACCTGGTGGGGCATCCTATCTGTTTGTGTTAATGGTTTTACAACAGTTGCTTAGATGTCTTCATCAAAACCTTTCTGGTGATTTGCTGGGCTCTCACACAAAAACATCTTATGCTGATTTAGTGTACATAACATTGTTCAATTCAATTCAATTCAATTCACATTTATTTGTATAGTGCTTTTCATAATATGCATTGTTTCAAAGCAGCTTTACAAGGAGAGCATGTCAACATTTCAATAATCTGGTATCAGAGTGTGCAAGTTGTGTAATTTCAGAAATGTATATACAAATCACCCAGTTAGCTAACAATCTATTAATTTAAACAATGTATTAAATTATGGCAGAAACAATGTGCTCATTGAGTTATGAAAATATGTTAACAAATGATTAGGATATATTGAAAAATTTAGCACTGTGCATGTTGATCCAGAGTTTGGGGGTCCTTGCAGGGGGTTGGGGTCATATCTCCACAGGGGTTGAGGCATCTGGAGTCTTCTTCAGATCTGAATGTGTCTTTACTTTTGATACATTTAAAATGTTTTAGTTTTAATAGTTTGTGTGTGTGCGTGTGAGCGTCTGTGTGTGTTGCAAAAGAACAAATACATATCTGAGTAAAATAAGACACACAATTTTAAACGTTTAAATATTTATACATTTGTTTGCCACAAAAGCAAGACATGTTGTCTATTTTCTTTAAACTTTTACTTAATTTATTCTATGAGGTTAGAATGTTTCAACTATTACCATCGTCTTTGACCCCAAATAAACAGGTGTTTTTCTCTGTGTGTGTGTGTGTGTGTGTGTGTGTGTTACAGTCACCGCCATGTCCTGTTTGTTTTACTTTGCTTTTTGTCACGTGTTCCTTTGTTTTAGTTTCCTGCCACTATCTGTTACTATGGACACTTATTGAACCACGCCCCCTAGTTATCTTGTTAAGCTTGTTTGTATCAGTGTATTTAAGTTCCTGTCTGTGTTCAGTTCTTTGTCAGGTCTCGTTGTACTTTGGATGTGTTGGTGTATGCTCTGTTCTGGATTCTGTGTTTCTCCCTGTGGATTATCAAGTAAAGACTTATTATACGTTACTCTTCCTCGTCGTGTGTTTGCTCTACCAGCATTGTGTGTGTGTGTGTGTGTGTGTGTGTGTGTGTTTCAAAAGAACAAATACACATTTACTTGAAAATTCTGAGTAAAATAAGACATAAGCGTTAACCTAATCATTTAAACATTTATACATCTGTTTGCCATTAAAAGCAAGGCACGTTTAAACAAAACTTTTACTTTATTTTATTCTTTAATTTCTTTTAAAACGGTCTGATGACCATAATTTTTATTACTAATGTAGCCATGTGGTTTCCTCACATGAGTAAAAACTTTGAATTTGTTTGTGACAAATACATAATTTCCACTTAGAAAACTTTTTAAATGTATGGATCAACCTTTTTTCTTTTGACAAAACTAGATTTAAAATTATTTACCTGATGTGTTTAACAACTGCAAGGGAATCATGTTGATCATTACGTTTTAAGCATATAGTACAAACATGCAAGGCTCAAGAAAAGCAATCTAGGTGTGATCTTTTTGAGGTCGGAACACAAAACTTTGTGTTGGGTGATCCAGACAAAGCTTTATACTAAAAGAAAATACTATGGAAGTAATTTTCAAACTGAGAATATGCTTCAAGATGTAATTATACAATATTCTCAATTATACAATATTTTCAACAGGAATATTATGGTTTCATGTTGCTTTAAAGGTGCCATCGAACGTTTTTTTTACAAGATGTGATATAAGTCTAAGATGTCCCCTGAATGTGTCTATGAAGTTTCAGCTCAAAATACCCCATAGATTTAAAAAAAAAAAAAAATTAACTGCCTATTTTGGGGCATCATTAACTATGCACCGATTCATGCTGCTGGCCCTTTATTGCTCGCGCGCTCCGCCCCCCCCCCCCCCCCCCCCCCCCAATACTTTGTCAATGTTGCACATATAATTAAGAGTTATACACCATTTTAATCTGTGGAATATCTTCTTTTAAACAGCTAATAAAAGTTTAAACAGCTAATAAAACCCTCAAAATGGATCTTTACAAAGTGTTCGTCATGGAGCACGTCTAATCGCGTAAGTATGGTATTTATTTGGATGTTTACATTTGATTCTGAATGAGCTTGATAGTGCTCCGTGGCTAACGGCTAATGCTACACTGTTGGAGAGATTATAAAGAATGAAGTGTGTTTATGCATTATACAGACTGCAAGTGTTTAAAAATGAAATAGCGACGTCTCTTGTCTCCGTGAATACAGAATAAACGTGGTAACTTTAACCACATTTAACAGTACATTAGCAACATGCTAACGAAACATTTAGAAAGACAATTTACAAATATCACTAAAAATATCATGATATCATGGATCATGACAGTTATTATCGCTCCATTTTTCACTATGTCCTTGCTTGCTTACCCTAGTCTGATGATTCAGCTTGCACATCCAGACGTTAAACTGGCTGCCCTTGTGTAATGCCTTCATAATGTTGGGAACATGGGCGGCATATGCAAATATTGGGGGCGTACACCCGACTGTTACGTAACAGTCGGTGTATGTTGAGATTCGCCTGTTCTTCGGAGGTCTTTTAACAAATGAGATTATATAAGAAGGAGGAGAAACAATGATGTTTGAGACTCATGTATGTCATTTCATGTACTGAACTCTTGTTATTCAACTATGCCGAGGTAAATTCAATTTTCAATTCGATAGCACCTTTAAAGTTTTGTTTGCTTGTTTTTTACTAACACTTTTTTAACTTCAACATCCAGCACAAAATTAAAGAAATTAGCTTAGGATGTTTCAGCTATTTCCTTCTTTGACCCTCAAATAAACAGGTCATGGAATGTTCTATGAAAGCGACACAATATACAGTTAGATATTTTTCTGTGTGTGTAAATAGATGTTCTAAAATCTATGTGCGTATTTTTACACACTGACATATTTTGTCAGGGCTATGTCACACCACTGTGATGCAAAGTTCCACACTTTTGCAAAGGCTATAGATTTTCAAACATAATCTTTATATAGAATTATGTGTATCCAAAAGAAAAAAAAAAGAAAGAAAAAAAAATAGGAAATCACTAAAGCACACATTGAAAAGTATAGTTATAATAAAAATACAGAAACACATTCGTGAGCAGTTGTGAAAATTTGTAAATTTGGTTTTGCAAATGTTTTATTACTCCTAGTTTTAGTCATCTTGTTCAGATAGCAGATGACACGGTTCACATTATGTATCACATTAGACTGTGTTTTGTTTTTTAGGTGTTTTTTTTTTTTGCTGTTCTTTGAGAGCTGTCAACATTCAGAATAGGAATACAAATTAAGAATTTAAGTGATAGTCTTTCTGCTTGAGAGTGTTTGACTAAATTGATCTTTCTTTTAGTGCGACTTTCCAGCTATCTATGATATGGGATCACATGAAGCATCAACACGAAAAGTAAGTCTTGCTGTTTTACACTTAAGTACACTAACACTTACACTAAGCAACACCCTGAAAGCTGCACATTCATTAGGGCCCAAGCCAATGAAATGGCGAAGGGCCCTCTTGATCCCCTAAGGATTATTATTAGGGCCAAAGCCCTGTAAAGGGTGAAGGCCCTATTGTTTTCTTTAGGATATTAGGGCCAAAGCAAAGGCTGATTAGGGTCAAAAGCCAACGGCTGAAGGCCCTTTATAGGACCCAGCCAATGAAATGGCGAAGGGCCCTCTTGATCCCCTAAGGATTATTATTATTTTTATTTTTTTCCCGTCTTCCGGGGCTTTTTGGGGGCCTTAACATGCTCAAAAACTCTTGAAAATTGGCACACACATTGGGCCGGGCAGAAGCTGGTACCCGGGCGTGGCAGGGGGGCTCGACAGCGCCCCCTTGAAAAAAGTCAGAAAACTCCATATACTAAACACACTTGCACGTATTAGTATGAAACTCGGTACAGATATAGACCTCGCATGCTCTGGAATTTGATATACTCCTCCTAGGCAATTAATCCGATCTCCACCAAACTCAGTCAGCATGAAGTCAAGACATTGAGGATGGTAAATTGCGAGCAGATTTTTGATATCTCAAACGGTTTGGCCGTGGCGAGGCAACGAATTTATGGCGAGAAAAGGGAAACAGAAATGTGGTGTGAAATGACATAGTCCTTTTTAGTTAACCG
This sequence comes from Culter alburnus, assembly GCA_028476615.1. Lineage (NCBI taxonomy): Eukaryota > Metazoa > Chordata > Actinopteri > Cypriniformes > Xenocyprididae > Culter > Culter alburnus. Next base: position 3,946 of record JAOTNS010002219.1, on the reverse strand, counting down.
TTTTAAATGCCCATTGCCCGCCGTGCACAGTGACCTGAAGCCCGGGTGGCGGTGCCACTGGGCTTTGGCCCGTCATCGCTGCTCGCAGCTATATATATATATTTTTTTTCCGACTATTCGGGCACTTTTGGGGCCCTTACTGTGCTTGAAAACTCATGAAACTTTGCACATACATCAGAACCTGCGGCCATCAGGGACAGGCAGAAGCTGGGACCTGGGCGTGGCAGGGGGGCTCGACAGCACCCCCTAGAATGGGCTCTAAAAACTTGGTCCATATGTAACCCAGTAGAATAATATTCTACAGGTAATGAGTTTACTGCTTTATATATTGATATATAAAATAAATGGATGTATACCTTTAAGAACATATATCAAGTTAGAGTGTTACACACATGTGAAAAATGTGGTTTTAACCTACAAGTTAGGTCTTTCTTTATTTTATTGGTTCATTAGAGTTAAGTCCCATCCGCGCCTATGTGTTATGTATTTTGAGTGGCTGTTTGTGGGGGTTGATTGACAAGGCGGGAATGCGATATGCAAGCAAGGGGAGAGACGGGCTGTATGCGGTAATAGAGTGGTGAATAATCTACGAGTTTACAAGTTTAAAATCTTGAACTGTAATATTGATAGCGTGTGAATGTTACAGTTATGCTTTGTTTCATGGACTTTTAGTTTGTATTCATATGTCACATGTCTTCTCACATGTCATATGTCACATGTCTTCCTTTGTTCTGTTTCCCGCCACCTTTTAGTTGTCATAGTAATTCATTTAATCATCACAGGTGTTCATCATTAGTTCCCTTATTAACCTTGTATTTAAGTTCCTGCCTTTTCACCCTTTAGTTGTCCCGGTATTGTTTGTGTAAAGCTTGTGTGACTGCTTTGTAGCACACGTTACAATTGTGGGTTACCTTTAAGCCTGTAATAATCTTTGTTGGATTTCTACTTCGTCTTCGTCTTACCTGGGAGCGTATGTAACAGAATACCGGACCAAGATGAAAAGAGCAAAGGACTTTGCCTCTATTAATGTGCCCGATGAAGGGCAACAAATTATTTTTGGAAGGAGGAACTGTTTTGTGTTTCAGAGCGGCAGAGAGATGTGGAGCTTAACGTGGAGGAGTCAACAGCCATAAACAGAGGGATTTTGGTGTGGTCTGGATGAAGATCTCCGCTTCGTCATGCCCCGTGATCCCTGATGGACTAGTGAGCTACATCAACTTTGCGCTGTGGATGAGCGGCGGATCGATGTCGCAGTGGGCGGATTCCGGAGGATTCCGAGCAGCCTCGTCCAGCACACCCCACAGACGTCTCGCAAGCCGACCCAGAGCACAGCCCACCAGCACCTATCACCGTGGAGGACAACGACGCCTGAGCCCCCCGCAGACGGAGAGCTCCCCCCCCCCGCTAGGATGGAGCCTGCACCAGCAGCGCCCGCCACTAGAGCCCCGGGAGCCGAAGTTTCCATGTGAGTCTGGTGAAGTCTCCGTGTCTGCCTACTAGCATCGCAGATCTAGTGTATCCTGTGGATTAGCTCCGGCCTCTGATTCCCTCGCATAAACCTCGGACTGTCGATCGGTTGGCTCACCTTGTCTCCTACCACCCCCGACTCCACCAGAGACCCTCCACCATGAAATACACCAGGCGCCCCTGTCCCGTCGGCTCCCCTTGGTCAGTCGTCCACCCTTGCTCCACGGATTACGAGCCTCCAGCTGCGCTTCGGCTCTCCACCCCTACGGCTGCCAGTGGGATCCTCCTTTCCCCGGACTCACCTAGGTCCAGTCGGGTCGCACTGGCTCCGCTTCAGGTTTCGGTAACTCGATGTCGTTTTGCCTCGGGCGTTCGTCACCACGCCTCGCCAAGGTCTCCAGTTCCAGCTGCGCCACTCGGTACCATCAGCTCTCCGTCATCGCCTGGGGATCCCTGACAGCGGCTCAGTCTCCATCGGTCATACCACGGAGGTCGTCGGACCACGCCTACTCCTTGGCTCCCCTCCTTCACACCCCGTGGGCTGTCATCATCAGCACCGTGCTCTGGGTCGGTTCTATCTGGCTGCTCCTCCCGTTACCGCACCCATGGATGCTTCCTCCATCTATGCCTCATGGAGCTCTGCCTCTGGGCCTGCTTGTTCGCCAGCCCTCAGCCTTCTCCTTCGCACCAGCCCTTCTCCAGCTCCTCGCCCTCCTCCAAAGCCTCCACCCTCTCTCCCTCTTAAGTTTATTATTTTGTTACGGCGCGAGGACGCAACTACTCAGGGGGGGCGTAATGTTACAGTTATGCTTTGTTTCATGGACTTTTAGTTTGTATTCATATGTCACATGTCTTCCTTTGTTCTGTTTCCCGCCACCTTTTAGTTGTCATAGTAAGTATGAATCATCAAGGTGTTCATCATTAGTTCACTTATTAACCTTGTATTTAAGTTCCTGCCTTTTCACCCTTTAGTTGTCCGGTATTGTTTGTGTAAAGCTTGTGTGAACCTGCTTTGTAGCACACTGTTACATTGTTACCTTTAAGCCTTGTTAATAATCTTTGTTGGATTTCTACATTCGTCTTCGTCTTCCTGGGAGCGTATGTAACAGTGAAACACATGATTCATGTTTATTTGTGTTTATGGTGAGTTCGCTGTGAGTGTTTATACGACATTCCAGTATCGTTAATCGTCAGTCACGCGCACGTTTGCAACAGTCACGGACTGTTCTTTAATATCCCGTACACGTTATTCATCTGAACCGGACTATTAAATTAGCGGAACATTTGAACAGAACCGATTGACCCGTGAAGCAGTGTTGTTTCCTGCAAGACGCGGGAGACACTGAGGACCAGATAGCGCACCAAATACCCGCGATATTTGGGGTTCCTCTGGCTGCGTGGGAGGAGCGTTTCATCGGCTGGTGAGGGAGAACGAGACCGAGGAGCTGCGGGAGGCCTAATACAGAATTCCCAGATTGCTGTTTGATTCGCACCTGAAAATTGCGGTACCCTTGTTGATTTGTTTGTGCTCAGGAGAGTGAAGCGGCCATTTTTCAGTTTCCCGGCCACCACGAACCCAAGCTACGATCCAGGCCTGCAACAGTGTGTGTGTGTGTGTGTATGTGGGCCCACAGTATTTAATCGTCATTAGGGCCCAAGCCAATGAAATGGCGAAGGGCCCTCTTGTTCTTCTAAGGATTATTAGGGCCCGAGCACCGATGGTGTGAGGACCCTATTGGAATTGCTCGGTTTATTATTATTAGGGCCCAAGCCAATGAAATGGCGAAGGGCCCTCTGGTTCTTCTAAGGATTATTATTATTATTATTAGGGCCAAGGCCCTGTAAGGGGCTGAAGGCCCTTTTGTTTTCTTTAGGATTATTATTATTATTTTTTTTTCCACATTTTTGGGGTTTTTGGGGCCCTTAACTGCTCAAAAAACTCTTGAAATTTTTGCACACGGGTCAGAACCCGCGGTCATTTAAGCGGACCGGAAAAAGCGGGTACCCGGCCGTGGCAGAGGGGCTCGACAGGCCCCCTTGAATTGAGTCAGAAAACGTGGTCTACTATATCAAACACGCTTGCACATACAAGTATAAAACTCGGTACACATATAGACTTATCGGGCCGAACAACTTTCGTACTCTAAGGTTATACGTCACCTCAACAGGAAGTCAGCTATATGGGTTGTTTGAAAAACGCATGCTTTGGAATTGATATACTCCTCCTAGAATTAATCGATCACCACCAAACTCGGTCAGCATGAAGTCAAGACATTGATGATGAAAAATGCCAGCGGATTTTTGATATCTCGAACGGTTTGGCTGTGGCGAAGGCAACGAATTTAGGCGAGAAAAAGGGAAACAGGAAAATGTGTTATAACTTCTGCATACATGATTGATCTTTATGAAACTTCACAAGTGTGTTGGATGGAATAGTACGATCACATGGATGTGACTATTGTGAGTCAAAGTTATACGG
>JAOTNS010002218.1:0-93897 GCA_028476615.1 Culter alburnus | reverse complement strand
TTCTCTATATCAGTGTCAGTGTTTCTGAATTCCCTGAAACGCCTCCATTGTAGTCTTGAGTTTTCTTTACAATATCTTTAAAATAAGATATTTTTTTTCTTCTCAAACACGCTCAAAGCGCTTGACCAATCACAACACACTGCTCCAGCTGACCAATCAGAGTACATCATGCTTTTCAGAAGGAGGGGCTTCATACAGACAGGAACTAAACAGTGTTAAGTCTCTGATATACTAATAGTGGAATTGAAGAACGAATTGGTGTGACATCATTTAGAACAAAATTAGGCCAGAAGGAAGTTTGTTTTGTGTTCGGTTCAGGAGTTCCAAAAAAATTGCCAAAGGCGAACTTTCCGGAAATGTTTGCTCTGGCTGGTAAACGCCTTCAAACTACCATTGGTCCATGGTGATTACGTAATAGATAGGTTTGGCTCTGAGACTCTGCCTTCTTGGAAATCGTAAATCTTCTCCGGTTTATTTCTTCTGTTCAGTCCTTCAAGGTCAGACGTCTGTGATTAAAAACATGAGCACACTAGAGATCTGATTTATAGTAGAAAATGTAGTTGTAATTGTAGTTTAAAGAGACACTGATACTGTTTTTTTCATGTTTAATACTGTAAAGCTGCCTGCTTTTAAACAATCTATTGCATAAAGTGGTATATAAATAAACATAATGTGATTTGACCGGAGTGCAGAATTGCAGAGCTCATGCAAACATATCCACATCACTGCGATCAGATGCTTTCTTATCTGCTGTTTTCTCATCAATGTCATTTTTGTTGTGTGTTTATTATTGAAAGGAAAGCACACAGCACATATTTACATATTTATCTGTTGAGAGGTCATCAAATAAAGTGTTAGCAGGTATTAAGCAGACAGTCTACTAATAGTCTAAAGTCTGCTAGTTGACATGTAGTTGCAAAGTTACTTAAAGTTAGTAAAATGTCTAAAATGGACTATTGAAATAACGTGTTACCTTTTGTTTTTGTATCACAGTTAATCTCTTTTGGATTGAGCAATGAGATGATGGTCACCTTTAAAGAGGAAAATCTCATCGCCTTCAAACATTTCTTCCTAAAAAATTACAAGGACAGCAACAAAGATTATGCCTTGTACACAAGACACGAGGTCCATGACCACATACTCTACGTAATCAGAAGGGTAAGTCTTTTGGGTCTCTGTCACACTGGGGTAAGCACACATGAAGCAGATTCTAGAAAACAGTCTTTTTATAATCCAAACACTCACCTAGAATGATACCACAGCAAATTACAGACAAAAACTGACCACCACTGAACTGAACTGAACTGAACTGAACTGAACTTCCAACTCCGCTTTAGGAGAAGATGCTGGGTGAACAATTATTTGGGCAATGGAGAGTCCCTCTGTTTTCTTTACCTCCCTCTCCAACTACTGTTGGGTCTTGAAGTATGGAATTCCCATAACATCAACCAAGACATAGCGTCAAAGTTCCACTTCGAAAGGGAATGTTTTAGGTTGCTTATTTGAATTTCATTTTAGCACAATTAAATATTAAGTTGCTAACATTTTAAATGTCTTAGGAGTGACGTGACTGAAACTGCTTTATATTTGATAAATTGTCTCTTTTTTTTTAGTATCTACACCTACAAAACCTGACAGTAGATAATCATGCGTTTGAGAAGATCGATGACATGTTCACCCCTCTGTCCCTCTGTCAAGACTTCTATCGACACGCTAAGATTTCACCCGCCAGTGAGACCTTTGATATTGATCCTCATGTAGAGACAGGTCTGTACCATACTTCATCAACATTCAGTGGAAAAGATCAGATGAGTGATATAGATATTATGTACAATTTTCTAGATAGTAGACACACACACTGTTACTGTACATTATTAGATCTGGGGTTTCTGTTAAATAATGTGTTGTAATTTTAATAGATTTTTCTTTGAAGGGTTTTGGTCTATGGATTTATAGCTTATTGTTTGGTATTTATTTACCTTTTAAATATATATTTTTTTATATTAATTTTGCAGAATGTATTTCTATTTATCCCATATCACCCTACAAGAATGATAGTTTGGACAATGACATGAACCTCACTTTAGATTTTCAAAGGTGTGTACACTACATTCTTCTTTAAAAACATTGATCAGTTTATTGTATAGAGTTGGTTATTTATGAAATGATATTTTTGTGATCATTTTCCAGGTTGTTAGCAGTAAACATCCATTTTAAAGTAAAGGCTATCAATGTTCAAACAGTACGACATCAAGAGCTTCCTGACTGCTATGACTTCAACATTAATGTAAGTGTTAGGCTTCAAGAAATACACTTCTCTGCTTCCTTAACATTCAAAGAGAGTTGGTTTCTGATTTAGAATTCAAAAAGAACATTTTCAAAAGTTTTTACTTGCCAGAATTTCCAGGATTGGCTAATAGAGGTTTGTCACATTTAGTCACATGAAAGCTATACATTTTCCACTTCTACATCATTTTAGTTTTAATTTCTTTCATGTCAACCAATTTCTTCATGTCACAAGCTGTTCAGTTCTTTATTTCTCAATGTCAACTAGAGAATGTGACTGATTCAGTGCTGTGTTTGATTACAGATCATGTTTGACAACAATGCACACAGTGGAAAAATGAAAATATCTTTAAGCAGTCATGTACAGATAAATGTTTGTAAGGACTGGAATGTTTCTGGCTCAAGTAAGTTGATTTGTGATACTGGACCATTTACCACAAACACTTCCTCTCAACAAAATCAGCGGTCATCATCACATACCTCACTGTGGTCATCACTAAACAGGACATTACATAAATATACAGTGGCTCCAAAGTATTTGGACACTTCAGACAGATTTAAAAAATGTATGAATGATTGGACACTAAAGATGAAACCAAGTGACCGATCTGCAAATAATACCAGAAAGAAGTTTCCTAAAGCTAACTTCACTTTTCTGATCCTTTTTTTCAACACATTGATGTGATCAGTTATCCGATGGCTGAGCAAATAAAAATTTTGAGGACATTGAATACATTTTCATCACCTATAATTATTACTGCCGTCCATGTAGCAGCTAACTATGTGCCATAATAAGATTAATGTCTAAAAGTCTCTTTTGCTGTGTTTGTTCCAGCAGACAGTCACTTCCGGCTCATTGTTCTGTTTGACTGTGTGGTCATCTGCTCCTGTTTGCTGTCGCTCATCCTCTGCACGCGCTCAGTCTACTCAGGCCTTCTCTTGCAGTCAGTAAGTCTCCATAAAGTGTAGATCTAGAGTTACGATCCATGAAAAAGTCAAACACTAACTAAAAGTTCAAACTAAACTTTGAACTAAAAGTTAATTCAACAGCTATGGCTCATTTTGAAGGCTTCGCCCTCTGGTGGTCAGATTTCTATGCCACATATGTCATCAAGGATGTCTCATTTCAGAAAAGTAACCTTATGTTCAGTTTGTTTGTGTTCATGTTTTGGTTTTCCCTGTCTGCCTACCCATCTACATTCCCTTTTTAGTTCCTTTGGTTACTGATTACTTCACGCACATGTTTCTGTTTCTGTTAATTAGATTCCCATGTGTATTTAAGTGTACATGTGCCCTTAGTTTCCTCTGTTCATTGTTCTGTGTTGTCTTAGTTTACTTGGTTGATGTATACTGTTTTATTCCAGTGATTTTCTTGAGTTCCCGGAGTGTTGTTTTTAAAGGATTAGTTCACTTTAAAATGAAAATTAGCACAAGCTTTACTCATCTTCAAGCCATCCTAGTGTATATGACTTTCTTCTTTCTGATGAACACAATCATGAACACAGATTATGTTCATCAGAAAGAAGAAAGTCATATACATCTAGGATGGCTTGAGGGGCTAATTTTCATTTGAAAGTGAACAGATCCTTTAAAAACTGACTTATTCTAGTAATTCTCCTGTGTCGTGTGATTTATGCAGCTAAGCACACCCTTCAAAATGAGATGCAAGAAGTATTGGGACACTCCTCCTAATTATTGAACTGAGGTGTTTCATTCAGACCCATTGCCACATGTGTATAAAATCAGGCACCTGGTCATGTAGTCTGCATTTACAAACATTTCCAAGACTTTTTGGATGATACTATGCTTCCAACTTTGTCGGAACAGTTTGGGGAAGGCTGTTTTCTATCCCAGCATGACTGTGCCCCAGTGCACAAAGCAAGGTCCATAAAGACATGGATGGATGAGTTTGGTGTGGAAGAACTTGAGTGGCATCATTTGGGATGAACTGGAAGTGAGCCAGTGCTTCTCGTCCAACATCAGTGCCTGACCTCACAAATGCTCTACTGGATCAATGGGCAAAAATTCCCAAAGAAACACTCCAAAATCTTGATGGAAAGACTTCCCAGAAGCTGTTATAGCTGCAAAAAGGGACCAAATCCATATTAATGTCTATATTTGTTGGTCTAATGGTTAATACTTTTTTTGTCCATATAGTGTATATAGATCACAAAAAAGGAAATGGAATCTGCACTTAAAATCATATAAAATGAAAAGAAAACATTAAGGCTATAATCCATCAAGTAAACAGACAACAAATCACCATCCTAAAACTGAAGAAAAAATAAAATCAGGAGCAGGGTCATGTAACAATATGTCGATAGTAACAGCTATGTCATATACATGTCTTTTCTCCTCAGGAGTACACCATGTTTGTGTCCATTCACCACCATAAGACAGTTTCCTGGTCTGAGAGAATGGAGTTTATCAACGGCTGGTACATTCTCATCATCATCAGTGATACGCTGAGTATTGCAGGTTCAGTTCTCAAAATCTGCATACAGAGCAAGGTGAGCAAGAGATTTAAAGTGACCCTATTATTCTTTTTCATATATTACCTTTCATGTATAATATAGTGAAAGTAAAAGGTCTGCAAAGTTTCATAGAACAAAGTGCAGATGAATTATTGGAGTTATTGTCTCCCAACTGCCTGAAACGAGTCGTCAGTAATTCCAGTCTCACTTCCTGCTGAACCTACGTGGGTTTGTAATGCATTTGCATAATATCAGCCTATGGTCTTCATTGGCTGCCCACGAACAATGTCTACTTTGACCCTCAAACACTGTAGTTGTAGCTGAGATTGGGAGAGTTTGGTTTGTGTTGTCGATATGTTGAGAAGAAGCTGTTTTCTGCTACCAAATCAAGTCCACTTTGATGCACTTCTAAAGGATGAGATTGATACGGTAAAACCAACGGCATCATTACTGTTTGTATCACTGTGTATCAAGTGCTGAGATTCAGATATGGTAATGGATATTTGGTTTCAGAGCAGAGTAGGCTCTTGGAAAGGTGGGGTTTAGAGAGATGAATAAAACCGTTTCAGACACTGTGAGAAAAAAGGTGAAGCTCAGTACAGTATATATTATGAGAAAATTAAATTGTTGAAGCATGTAAACCTATTATAAGACAAAACAACATTAGGGAGCTTTAAAATAGCATCATGGGGCACTTTAAAAGGAAATAAGCCACAGTCATCTCATCATATGATCAGACAGGTACAGTTGTTCAGATCTATGCACTAATGTTCAGTAATGGTCTTGTTTTCAGGAGCTGACAAACTATGACGTGTGCAGTATTTTACTGGGCACAGCTACAATGCTTGTGTGGATTGGAGTAATGCGTTATCTGAGTTTCTTTCAGAAATATTATGTAAGATACTCATTTATTCAGTTTTTGATGTGATATAATACAAAAAGGTGTCATCGGCAAAGCAAATGACGTCTTTTCTCAGTTCATCTCATTAACTATGAACAAGTTGAATCTGATTCGTAATTAATGTAAGACAATGATGAGTCTGCTTTCTCTTTTGTGTCTCCAGATCCTCACCCTGCAGGCTGCTCTTCCTAATGCCATTCGATTCTCCTTCTGCGCTGTTATGATCTATCTCAGCTACTGCTTCTGCGGATGGATTGTTTTGGGCCCACATCATGAAAACGTGAGCAATATCAAACAGTTCTTTGTAGTTTTCTCTCTCCCTGTGTAACAGTAGTATATAAACAGCATGTAATGTCAGCTACTCATTTAAGCAGTTTTAAGCATGATGAATTAAGCATTTAAAAGAAGAGATGATGAAGAAAACGATAATAATGATTATTTCCTCACAGTTTCGGACATTTAACATGGCAGCTTACTGCCTTTTTTCCCTGATTAACGGGGATGAAGTCTACTCTACCTTCAAAAAGCTCCGGGACAAGACGTATCTGGTGTGGTTGTTCAGCAGAATGTACATCTACAGCTTCATCGCTCTCTTTACATACATGATTTTGAGCCTCTTCATTGCCATTATCACAGACACGTATGAAACCATCAAGGTGAGTTTATTAAAGCCTGCTACGGATAGTGCTTTATACTAGTGCTGTCAAATTGCTGACTTTAATACCAAGTTGATCATTTTAAAAATCTGGATTCGTATACACCTCTGATTGGCTATTGTCTATTTACAGCATGTTTTTGAAGTGTTGCTCATTGTAGCCAATCAGAGACATATTGTGGGCCAGTTTGTCATGTGTGGCCAATCAGAGACATAAACTCATTGTCCGTTGGTTGAGCGTGTGAACTCATGGCCAATTATCTGTTGATGTGGCCAATCAGAGACATATCTGTTGATGTGAACTCTGACATGAGGTGAACTCAAATGACATATCTGAGCACTCAATGGGACATATCTGTTGAGCGTGTGAACTCATGGGAGGTTGAGAACTCATGGCCAATCAAGATAGTGAACTCATGGCCAATCAGACATATCTGTTGAGCTGTGAACTCAATGGCCAATCAGAGACAATGAACTCATGGAGCGAGCCAATTCAGAGACATATCTGTTGAGCATGTGAACTCAATGGCCAATCAGAGACATATCTGTTGAGCGTGTGAACTCAATGGCCAATCAGAGACATATCTCGTGTGAACTCAATGGCCAATCAGACATATCTGTTGAGCGTGTGAACTCATGGCCATCAGAGACATTCTGTTGAGCGTGTGAACTCGCCAATCATGACATATCTGTGAGCGTGTGAACTCAATGGCCAATCAGAGACATATCTGTTGAGCGTGTGAACTCAGTGGCCAATCAGAGACATATTTGTTGAGCGCAACTCAATGGCCAATCAGAGACATATTTGTTGAGCGTTGAACTCAATGGCCAATCAGAATATCTGTTGAGCGTGAAATCATAATGAACTCAATGGCCAATCAGAGACATATCTGTTGAGCGTGTGAACTCAGTGGCCAATCAGAGACTAAGATGGCCAATCAGATATGAGCGTGTGAACTCAGTGGCCCAGACATAGAGGTGAACTCACATCAGAGACTTGTCAATGGCCATCAGAGACATATCTGTTGAGCTGAAAGTCAGAGACATAGTTGAGCTGTGGCCAATCAGAGACATATTTGTTGAGCGCTTGAACTCAATGGCCAATCAGAGACATATCTGTTGAGCGTGTGTTCAGAGACATATGAGTGTGAACTCATGGCCAATCAGAGACATATCTGTTGAGCGTGTGAACTCAATGGCCAATCAGAGACATATCTGTTGAGCGTGTGAACTCAATGGCCATCAGAGACATATCTGTTGAGCATGTGAACTCAATGGCCAATCAGAGACTATCAGCGTGAACTCAATGAGACATGAGCATGTGAACTCAATGGGCTGTTGAGCATGTGAACTCAATGGCCAATCAGAGACATATCTGTTGAGCGTGTGAACTGTGGCCAATCAGAAACATATCTGTTGAGACAATCAGAGACATATCTGTTGAGCGCTTGAACTCAATGGCCAATCAGAGACATATCTGTTGAGCGTGTGAACTCAGTGGCCAATCAGAGACATATCTGTTGAGCGCTTGAACTCAATGGCCAATCAGAGACATATCTGTTGAGCGTGTGAACTCAATGGCCAATCAGATGTGTTTATAAATCCCCTCAACGGTGCTCAAAGTGTCATATTTTTAAAATTTCAGTATCGACTTGGTATTGAAGTCTGTACTTTTGACAACACTACTTTAAACAACTCACAAAAACACTGCAGCTGTGGTGCAAGAGATTACAAGTGAAACTAGATGTTTATATCTTCAGGATCTATTGTGTGGTGCTGATAGTCTCAGTAAGCAGCATGAATAATCACACTTCACCGCTGCTCTCTCTTTAACTGCAGCATTACCAGAAGCGTGGAGCTCCGTTATCAGAGCTGCAGGCCTTCATATCTGAATGCAGGGACCCACCCAACTCAGGGAAGTACATGATGGATGAAGAATCCTCCAGCTTTTGTTGCCTCTGTGCTCCTTGTGTATATTGCACATGAAACTAATGAGAAAACTTGTGCCACAAGTTTGTTTTTTGTCATGATATGACTATACACAAGACTGTAGGATTGAGAAATAGGTGCCAAAAGATCAAACATGTGTTACAATAAAATAATAAAAATAAATAAAAAAATAATTATAATAAATCAAATTAAAATATATTTACATTTAACATACACACTTATATATCACTTTTAGCAAATTTAAAAATAAAGACAAGTGATTAATTTGATTAATAATTTGTTAACAATACAAAGTTTCAAACATTGTCCAGAATAGCACAAACTGGAACAAGAAAGATAATAAAAGGCATATTGAAGGCATATAATAAGATTTTATTTTTATGTCAATAGGATGTACTGTATTGTGCCCATGTTATGCCCTTAATTAAGTTTACATAAACAGGTTTTCCTGCTTGAATGTTGATTATTTTCTTTATATTCTCCATTGTTCAGCTCCTCTTCTCCCAGTCTGTCAGTAACGCTCTGTTTAGTTCCTGTCTCTATGAAGCTCCTCCTTCTGAAAAGCACAATGTGCTCTGATTGGTCGGTTGGAGCAGTGTGCTGTGATTGGTCAAATGTTTCGAGCTTGTTTGGGAAATGTCCCGCCCCTTACCATAACCACCAGTTTCAACACACTACTAACTAACTCAACCAGACTGAATTGAATCAACACTGAACTGACTCCGTCAACAACACTATTGTCTTCTGTAAAGCTGCTTATAGCTGAATTGAACTCATTTCATAACTGATGAACTTTACACAGTTATTGAACTGAACTGAATCAGCACTGAACAGACCTCAGCTGAATAATGACACTAATGTCCTCTGTATAGCTGCTTTACAGCAGAATTTGTCTTATATTTGATGAAGTTTGCATCATTGATCATTATTTTACTGTTTATTATTGTGAAGCTGCTTTTAAACAATCTGTTTTGTATAAAGAACTATGAAAAAACAGATGTGTCAGTTGTTTTTGAATGGATGCCATTGGAGAAGAGGCTTCAGTACATTGAATGAACTACTTTTGTGATAAAACAAATCACTTAAAGGGAACCCCTGGTATTAAGACTTGTATGGATAAATATAACGTAAATGATGTCTCTTACTGAAATATGCAGTAGAAAACCCATGAAAGATTTACGTTATTTAAAAAATCAATAACATATTTGAACAATGGGCAGCGCCATTTTGTTTGTGTTCTATGTCGATGACGTCAAATGGTTGTTCTCGGTGAGCTACTGACACTGTCCTATTGCTATTTGTACCACAACACAACTCTAATATAATATATGATGCCACATTGTGCAGCTTTTGGTTGTAATTTTCAGTCGATGAGCCAAGAGAAGCGATCTTTTACTGCTTTACTAGCGATAAGAGGAGAAAAGAATGGGAAGAATAAAACTTCCTAAAGATCTCTTCACTTTGGCAAAATATGTCATGGATTTTTTAAATAAGGTAAATCTTTTAATGGGTTTTCTGCTTGTCATGGCCAGCTCGTTCTTGACCGTAACATAAAGAGGATCACACAAACAAATGAGTTCTTTGAATTGCCATGTTGTTTATTACAAAAATTATCTGTTCCAAACAAAATAGCACAATGTCTAGGGGTTTAAATAAACAAAAGAAAATAAGAATCCAATGGGTAAGAAAGGTTGGAAAGAACAAAATGAAAACAGGTTGGAGCAAATGACTTCTCTGGAGAAACATGTTCTACCAGAGGAAGTACTGTTGAGTAGATCAGCCAGATATTTATACTCTCCACCCATAAATTATCTAATTTGGCATTTACGTCACATCCAGACTCCACACTGCCACCACCAGGTGACAAAGGAAAAGACAAGGTCGTAACATACTACATACTTCAGTAAGAGACATCATTTACGTTACATTAAGCCATATATATGTTGGGCGTTGACCAGCCCCCAGCTCTACAGATGTCTGTCAGCAAGAAACAACACTCCTAGTAGAGTGAGCACTCATCCCCAGGAGGCACGGCCCGCCTTGAGACTGGTACACCAAGATGATGACATCCACAATCCAGTCGGCCAACCTCTGGTTAGAGACAGCCTTTCCCTTCTGCTGGCCTCCATAACAGACAGTCTGAGGTCCTGAAGCTCTGCGTTGGTCCACCTATAGGTACAATGCACAGATGGGACAGAGCAGAACAAGGGCTGGGTCTCCCTCCTCCAGGTGCGGCACTTGCAAGTTCACCATCTGGTCCCTGAAAGGAGTGATTCATCAACTGAAAATGCCTGAAGGTGCCCTGCCCTCTTGATGGAGGCCAATGCAGTCAGGAGTGCCATCTTTAACAACAAGATTTTCAGCTCAGCTGACTGCAGAGGCTAGAAGGTGCTCTCTGTAATGTCGTTAGCACCAAGGAGAGGTCCCAAGAGGGTGTGACAAGAGGTCGAGGAGGATTTAGCTTTCTCGCACCCGTAAGGAACCTGACAATCAGGTCAAGAGGTCAATCGCTGCAAACCAATCTCGGGGACGGATGCATTCGAAAATGTGTTTCTGCAAGAGCATCTTGAACGGGAGCCTGTGAAGGCTGGGGCAGGATATGCTCAAATCTGTGTTGGCGCTGCTGCTGATCCGAGAGCAGTTGTCATTATTTCAACCTCATAGTATCATTATTTCTGTGATACAATAGTTCAATTTATCATAGAAGTGCTGGGATAAAAGTTTATAGTTAAAATATAAATACTGATGTCTACGGTAGTGATCAAAATAGTTGATGACCTTTTGAAAACGGCGCTTCAAATAACGACTGACAATGACTGTTAAAAATGTGTTTGTCATTGAATCCTTTATTCAAGAGAATGTAGAACTGTAATGTATGACGTTTCTGAAATAAAACTCAGAAAGATGTGATTAACTTTTTTGTAAGTATGATTCATCTAATAAATCATGTACAGTTTGTATAAGTGTATGATTCAACTTTTCCCCATGGTCTAAGAAAAATCACAATATATATCGGCACTCAAGTATGGTGATAGTATCTATTCGGGAGACAGGTGAATCGTCTCAGCCCTATTATTCACATACTGACAGCCTTCATCTGCAGCAGCACCAAAAACCTGCAGAAGAGACAATTCAGTTCTCAACTAAATGTGTGTTGCATTCCAAAAATGATTGATAAGATAAAACAATGCTTAATTATTGTTCTAAAAACAAGTTATTTAGTTATTTAGATGTAACACATTTCTTTGAACATTTAAAGGTGCCATCGAACATTTTTTTTACAAGATGTAATATAAATCTAAGGTGTCCCCTGAATGTGTCTGTGAAGTTTCAGCTCAAAATACCCCATAGATTTTTTTAAATTAATTTTTTTAACTGCCTATTTTGGGGCATAATTAGAAATGCGCCAATTCAGGCTGCGGCCCCTTTAATTGCTCGCGCTCTCCGCCCCCGAGCTCTCGAATCTATCATTGCATAAACAAAGTTCACACAGCTAATATAACCCTCAAATGGATCTTTACAAAGTGTTCATCATGCATGCTGCATGCATACATCGGATTATGTGAATATTGTATTTATTTGGATGTTTACATTTGATTCTGAATGAGTTTGAGGCTATGCTCCGTGGCTAACGGCTAATGCTACACTGTTGCAGAGATTTATAAAGAATGAATTTGTGTTTATGAATTATACAGACTGCAAGTGTTTAATAATGAAAATAATGATGGCTTTTGTCTTCGTGAATACAGTAATAATGGTAACTTTAACCACATTTAACAGTACATTAACAACATGCTAACGAAACATTTAGAAAGACAATTTACAAATATTTATTTTTATTTTATTTAACCTTTATTTAACCAGGAAAGGTCCCATTGAGTTACAGTAACTCTTCTCCCAGGGAGTCCTGGCCAAGACAGGCGGCCAAAAGTTTCAATACATAAAAGACAGGACATAAATTACATAATACACCACAAATCTCTATACTGTATACATACTAAAAAACAAACAAGACGTTAACATCAGCAATTACAAACATACAATTGTATAAGATACCTACTTAAAAACAATTGCACTGTTCAGTCAGAGACGACTTTAAAAGGTTTTAAAAAATATTAATAGATGGAAGTGATACTAGATTTAAAGTATTTTGGAGTTCATTCCAGGCATTAGGTGCATATGATGAGAAAGCTTTTTTACCAATGGCTGTTTTTGTTGATGGAATAATTAATAGTATTTTTTTTGATGACCTTGTCCTGTAAACACTATTTTGATAAATTAACAAATTTGAAATATAGACGGGTAATTTACCCATTAGTGCTTTAGCGATAAAAATCAATAAATTAATTTTCCTTCTGAGGGAAATGGAGGGCCATTGTACAGTTTCATACAGAGTGCAGTGGTGAGTCCTAGCTGCTGCACCTGTAATGAAACGTAAAGCTGAATGGTACAGTACATCTAGTTTTTTTAATAAAAGTTAAGTAGAGTGCATATAAATTAGGTCACCGTAATCCAAAACTGATAGAAATGTACTCTGCACCAACCTTTTCCTTGCTGAATAAGGAAAGCACTTCTTTAATCTAAAATAAAAACCTAACTTGGGTCTGAGTTTTTTTAAAAGGCTCTCAATATGGACCCCAAAAGACAATTTATCATCCAACCAAATACCTAGGTATTTGTAGGAAGTCACTCTCTATTGGAATACCACTTTGTGTTAAAATAGTGAAATCATTAAGAGAATGAGAATGTGAATGTGTATCACTAAAAATATCATGATATCATGGATCATGTCAGTTATTATTGCTCCATCTGCCATTTTTCGCTATTGTTCTTGCTTGCTTACCTAGTCTGATGTTTCAGCTGTGCAGATCCAGACATCCTGCCCTTGTCTAATGCCTTGAACATGAGCTGGCATATGCGAATATTGGGGCCGTACATATTAACGATCCCGACTGTTGCGTAACAGTCGGTGTTATGTTGAGATTCATCTGTTCTTCGGAGGTCTTTTAAACAAATGAAATTTATATAAGAAGGAGGAAACAATTGTGTTTGGGGATGAAAGGGGAAAAATTAAAGAATAAATCAACTCCATAGCAGATTCCAAGTGATCAACGGATTAGGATGTTCCAGTTCAGCCCATTACACGGGTTCTGCCAGTAGAGCAATGAGTCAACGAGACTGAGGGAAGTTAGAGAGGGAAGGGCATTTAAAAAACGAACTGGAACACATCATCCACAGAAACTGATATCAGCGCTGACAGGAAACAAACGCAGGACGAAAAGAGTTTTTAATACTTATGAATCCTTAGAGGACAAAACTGCAAGTAAGTTTTAACACATTCTCGATTGTAATTATTAGGAACTTGATATTGTATATGTAAGCGTGATTTAAATGTGAAGTTACAGAAGTGTTACAGCTGCTCAGAACAGATGAAGAATCTTCCAGAAATTACAATATTTTTAAGGCCACGGATGATAATACATGTCAGTATATTTGTTTGTAACTCACTTTATTTTATTGATTGCTGTTGCTGTTGTTGGTAACTCAGTATTCTTCATTCTGTTCTTCAATAATTCTTCATCTCTGTGAAATCGTGTCATTTCTAGGTTGAGTGATTGATTGATTGATCTGTGTTCAGTGTCAGTTTATCTGAGCGAGGAAAGGACTCTCTCTCTAAGATGAGTCTCTCAGAGAAACACAGGTAACACTGCGTCTGTTTTCACTTTAAACTCTGCTGGAGTTTGTGTTTTACTGTGAATAACAACAACTTTAGACATTGATTCATATTTGTATCAATTTTGAACTTTTTAAATTAACTCTGACATTCTTTATAGACAATTTCACAGCAAATAATTTGTTAATTACCTTCTAGACACGACCACACTGAATTAATCCAAATACATGACTTTGGTTTTTACATCATAAATTATAGATACATTAGAAAACTACTATACACTTTATTAAATTGAAGTTTGCTAACAAAACTGTGTAACACAAACATTTCTGCTCTCCATTTCTGTCAATAAACAAAAACTTGACACTTGACTTAAATTACAGTCAGGTATTTTTTATCATATTTAGTGTCACTCATGTACATTAAAGAAATCATTTACTATAAAAGTAAAAACTGTAAATTGTGTGTGTGTGTGTATTTCTGTGGAGGATTAGATAAAGACACGGATGTGTTTCAGACACAGTTTATCCTCCTTTACTAAAGTGTTTCTCTCTGTTCTTTGTGTCATTAGAGTAAGATCAGACTCACATGTGTTCAGCTCTGTGTCTCTGAAGAGTGACCGGTCAAAACATGAAGTACCACCAAATTAAGTGAGAGAAAACCATCATCTGATAAAAGGTATTGTATGTGTTTCTAATTTTTGGTCACACGTTGACTTTGTTAAAAAGTTTTATTGGTGAATACCATCATGAAACATTCTCAGTATTTTATTTTATTTATTTGATTAAAGGCTTCAGTGTAGGGATGTGCAGTATACCGGTACTGGAAAAATACCAGTATCTATTTTAATTCAAACGGTACGATATCATGATTTTGCTAATTTCGTTTTACCCAAACTGACGCGAAACCAGCAAATGTGACAACATAGAGGAATAAAATGGATAAAGCAGTTGAATCTCACTCAACACACCCAAAACTAATTAATAATGAGAGCAGTAGACACATAATTTGGAATTACTTTGCTTATATAAAAATGATGAAGAACCATCAAACCTTGCCAAGCATCTGTCACTTGCTCATCCTGATTTACAAGACAAGATCGACAGGTCAGTGCGTCATTCAAATGATCAAATAATTTATATCAACGCACGTAAGTTACATAAGATCATATCATTTAGATAACATGAAAGCTCCAGCATGCGTTTGAACCAATGATGTTGTTACCCATGAAATGATAACATTAACTTGGATCTTGATATTTTTTCTTTTTTCATTTATTTCTCTTGTGCAGAACTCAGAATATACACATTTGGTCATTGTTGTTATTGTAGTTTAATTTTAGTTGAGTATTTTTTATGTGTAGCTATGTGTGTGGTCAAACTGTAAAAACAAAAAAATCCAAATTACTCTCAAGGAATAATTTTAAACTGAAATTAACATACTTAAAGAGGTTCAATGAAGTTTAACATGGCTATCTCAGTGTTTTCTATATGCAACTTTTTTTTCTTTTCTTTTTTTTTTTTGCAAATCTTATTTGCCCACCGTACCAGCGTCCTTAAAGGGGCAGCGCCCAACACACTTTACGTCTTCATTTGTAGTATTGTACACCTTATTCAGCTTTCACTCATGTGAGAGAAGCTCTTATAATTATTTTTGAGTGATACTTTATGGCAACCTTGTTTCCAGTGTCCTTAAAGGGGCAGCACCCAACAGATGTTTAGATCTCATATTGTTTAGGTAGTTCTAACAGTAGTATTCAGGTACAGAGATGCTAATTAGATAAATTAAATAAAGTAATCAAATGTAAAATAACACTCAATAGTCGCTGTTTATACATTAAATAGGTAAATCCATATGATTAATTTTAAGTTACAAACGTTTTTTACTTCTTAAGATAATCTTAAGAACATATAAGTGTACTTAACTGTGCTATTTTTAAACACCATGAAATATGAACTAAAATGTGCTTTTAATTTACTATCTCTGTATTTAAAAAATGTATTTAGTTAACACTTATAGTACATTTGTGTACCCATAGTGTACTACAAGTGGTAACCAATTATTAATTTGATGTGATAATCTGTGTTAATTAATTTGCTAATAAATATTTGTGGTAATTTCCCGCTTTGTAACTGCGAAACCTGTGAGAATGAGTAAAATTATACGCAATACTCGAGCAAACATTTGACCCTGTATGGTATTGATTTAATACTGATATACCGGTATTAGATTGTGGTACCATATCGAAGCCAAAATTGTGGTATCGGCCCATCCCTACTTCAATATGAGACTCGCAAGAACCACAAGAACTTCAAAGACAAAAAATAGACTATCAAAGTCAATAATTAATTTTTTTTAACATATTTAATCTCACGCATGTACATTAAAAAAATCATTAAACCAGTGTGAGCCAGTAAAATATAATGATTGTGAACTATAAAACTGTAAATTGTGTGAGTGTGTGTATTTCTGAGGATGATTAGATACTGTTACAGCCACTGCCATAACACAAAACATAACACAGGACAGCTCCCGCACCATCGCTAGCATCCACCATGACACTGACCTTTTGTGAATGGTCAGGTGAAGCCAACACTGGGGATGAAATCAACAAAGACAATATTTTCAAATGTGCACTGGCATGCATCAGACAACTGAAACCGAACTTTAGGACTCAGCAATGCAGTAAGAGGAGAAACCACAGTTGCAAAATTTTTGCAAAACAAGCAATAGTAACCTACCATTCCTAAAAATGTCTCAATTGCTTACGGTCCATATGGAGGTGGAAAGTCACAAATGGCCACAACCTTTGCAGCCACTGGGCATACTTGACCCCTGCCAATAACTTTTCCCAGGTACACAATGGTGGCTTTACCAAATTCACATTTGCTCAAGTTAACAGTGAGCTTAGCGTCAGCCAGCCAATGAAAAACTCGACAAAGTAAAGTCACATGTTCAGCCCATGAGCAGCTGTACAGAACCAAACTGTCTAAGTAAGCTTCACAACCAGATACACCAGCCAAAACAGTGTTGACGAGCCGCTGAATAGTACTTGGTGCTTTTTTCATCCCGAACACCATAACCTTATAATTAAGAAAAGCATCAGGAGTGACAAATGCTGAGATCTCCTTAGCACATTCAGTTAAAGGCACCTGCCAGTATCCTTTCAACAGGTCAAGTTTCGAAATGTAAACAGCAGAACCTACACGATTGACGCAATCATCTACCTGGCAAAGGATAAGAGTCAGTTTTTGTGACAGTGTTTACACATTGGTAGTCAGTGCAAAATCAAAACGTGCCATCTGATTTACTCACCAGCAAACATGGCAAACTCCATGGACTGGAGCTGGGCTCAGCGATGTTATTTTCCAACATGTACTCAACATCTTTTTGAAAATGAACTCTTTTACTCTACTCTATTTTTTTTTTTTACAGCATATGATGTCATCTATTGACATTTAGCAACATAATATATATATATATATATATATATATATTTAAAGTTTTAAAAATTGGCATTAAAAAGCATTAAATTAGATTTGATGAAACCTGTAGAAACCCAAAGCAATCTACAATATCAGTATCAATTATATCGTTACACCAGTAGGTGGCAACAAATGATTGTTAAAAATATGTGTTTGTCATTGAATCATTCATTACAAAGAATTGTTCAAAAATGGTGATTCATCTATGAAACAAATGACATCTTTAATTGAGTCATTGAATCTTTTAAAATCATTCAAAATAATTAAAGGTGACCTATTATGCCCCATTTTACAAGATGGAAAATAAGTCTCTGATGTCCCCAGAGTGTGTATGTGAAGTTTTAGCTCAAAATACCCCACAGATGATTTTTTATAGCATGTTAAAATTTGCACTTTTAGTGGTATAGCAAAAACGCGCCATTTCAGCGTGGGCCCTTTAAATGCAAATGAGCTGCTGCACTCGGCCTAAGAGGGTGGAGCTTCACCAGCTGATTCTCCGGTGACAGGATTAAGTCAGAACGCACTATAATGTCAGAAACTGCGAATATATGCTGCATGGACATAGAAGAGGTATAGTTTAGTTAAATTACAGTTATAACTTATATTGTCTCCTTGTTTTTATCCACTATATTACTACAACTCTGTTGAACCGTCCGAATGATGGCCAAAACTATACAGATGAGTATTATGACATTTATTGTACTTCACACAAAATATGAAGCGTCCGTTTTCACTCTAGAAAATCTCTGTGCTTAATAAAACAGTGCACGTGTGCAATAAAATATTATCCATAAACTCTCTCTTTTCCCTTGAATTATCACCAACATATATGGTGAAGTACACAGAAACAGTAAACAAATATATAAAGAAATCCCTGTCGGATGGTGCTTAATAAACTGGTAACTGTACATTTTATATCCATAAATCAACTCCGATGAACTGTTAGAAAGTGCTCTTACCTTCAATACTGCCGTATCCAGTATCACTCTGGAGACTGTAACTTGGATCACGAACAGTTTTTACTTGTATATCCTTGAGTAGCTTATTTTTAGCACAGTCTGTTTTGTATTGTCCCTTTGTATTGATCAGAATCAGAATCAGAAAGAGCTTTATTGCCAGGTATGTTGTTTACTAGGGGTGTGACGAGACAGGTATCTCACGAGACGAGACGAGACTCGAGATTGAGTTCACGAGACGAGACAAGATTTTTATACACTATTTTTAAGAAATCCTCAATGGCGAAATACATGACTAGAAAAAAATAGTCTGCAGGTGTATTTGAAATGTTCTGTATTGGAACTAATCATCTTGTTATGAATGTCATTTCAGTTCTACTTTCTGAGTATGAATTATCATATGCAGTAAAAGACAACAATACTCAAGCACTGTAAAAGGTTTTGCCACTAACTCAACTGACTGACTTCTCTCCTGTATGATTTCAGTCTCTTCAGACCTTACTGTACATGATTTATGAGCTTCTACAACTTTTGACCTCCTAACTGAACTCCTTTCCACAAACTGATCATAGAAATAAAAACAGTATAAATAAAAATGGTAACACTTTACAATAAGGTATCATTTATTAACATTAATGTATTAACCAACATCAACTAACAATTAATCTGTATGTTTAATCTTTGTTTATGTTAGTTAATAAAAAGTAATTCATTGTTAGTTCATGATAGTTCACAGTGTGTTAACTAATGTTAACAAATGAAACCTTACTGTTTGTGCTTAATAAGATTAAGAGAAAACTGTTATTCATTTTTATGGTAACACTTTACAATAAGTGCAACCATAATCGCACTCTCAATATTCAAAGTGCAAATAAGACCAAATTTTTCTTTGATACAGAGCTAAGAGATGGTTACAACTACACTGCCCAGCCTAAAATAGCTTTCATATTGAGAGATATTTGCATTCATCAGGGAGCCGCTTTCAAAATGTGGGGTATTGAAATCACGTTTGAATGCGCGCTCGCGTTTACTTTTCACTTTCACGATCGCACGTAACTCTGTGAATATGGAGCGGCGGCGACCGTTATCCAACTGAATTAAATGTTTTTTTATTTAAATACAAAGCAAAACGACAGTGGAGGCATAATGTAAATGTAGTGGTGGCATATTCTTTCCTAATCATCCTAACACTCTGTCATGGAAATATCACGATACTACTATTCGCCTCGACGAGAAATCTCGTCACATATTAGTCTGGCGAGATCTCGTGCCACGAGATCTCGTCACACCCCTATTGTTTACACATACTAGGAATTTGTTTTAGTGACAGAAGCTCCACAGTGCAACAGAGTAACAGCGACAAGACAAGACACATAATAAAGAGAATAAAATAATAATATACAAATTTACAAGATAGATAAAGTGCAAAAAAAAAAGAAGCAAAAAACAATATATAATATAGACAATTGAATGTACAGTTATGTGTGCAAATTGAAATATACATAAGTGTTTTAAGTAAATAATGTGTAATAGTGTTTTGTGTTCCGGTTTGTCAAGTGTTCATGAGATGGATTGCTTGAGGGAAGAAACTGTTCCTGTGTCTGGTCGTTCTGGTGCTCAGGGCTCTGTAGCGTCGACCAGATGGCAACAGTTCAAAGAGGGAGTGTGCTGGATGTGAGGGGTCCAGAGTGATCTTCTTTGCCCTTTTCCTCACTCTGGATAAGTACAGTTCTTGGAGAGTGGGGAGGGTTGTGCCAATGATTCGCTCAGCAGACCGGACTACCCTCTGTAGTCTTCTGAGGTCAGATTTGGTAGCTGAGCTGAACCAGATGGTCATTGAAGTGCAAAGGATGGATTCGATGATGTCAGAGTAGAACTGTTTCAGCAGCTCCTGTGGCAGGTTGAACTTCCTCAGCTGGCGAAGGAAGTACAACCTCTGCTGGGCCTTTTTCACAATGGACTCGATGTGGTTGTCCCACTTCAGGTCCTGGGAGATGGTGGTGCCCAGGAACCTGAATGACTCCACTGCTGCCACAGTGCTGTTCATGATGGTGAGTGGGGGGAGAGCAGGGGGGTTTCTCCTGAAGTCCACGATCATCTCCACTGTCTTGAGCGTGTTGAGCTCCAGGTTGTTAAGACTGCACCAGACAGCCAGCTGTTCAACCTCCAGTCTGTAAGCAGACTCATCACCGTCCCGGATGAGGCCGATCAGTGTGGTGTCATCCGCAAACTTCAGGAGCTTGACAGAGGGGTCTTTGGAGGTGCAGTCGTTGGTGTAGATGGAGAAGAGCAGTGGGGAGAGGACACAGCCCTGAGGGGCGCCGGTGCTGATGGTGAGGGTGCTGGATGAGAATTTTCCCAGCCTCACTAGCTGCTGCCTGTCTGTCAGGAAGCTGGTGATCCACTGACAGACAGAGGTGGGCACGGAGAGCTGAGTTAGTTTTGGCTGGAGGAGTGATGGGATGATGGTGTTAAAAGCAGAGCTGAAGTCCACAAACAGGATCCTCACATAAGACCCTGATTTTTCCAGATGCTGGAGAACATAATGCAGTCCCATATTGACTGCATCATCCACAGACCTGTTTGCTTGGTAAGCAAACTGCAGGGGGTCCAGTAAGGGTCCAGTGATGTCCTTCAAATAAGCCAGAACCAGTCTTTCAAATGACTTCATGGCCACAGACGTTAGAGCCACAGGTCTGTAGTCATTTAGTCCAGTAATTTTGGGTTTCTTTGGGACGGGGATGATGGTGGAGCGTCTGAAGCAGGAGGGGACTTCGCACAGCTCCAGTGATCTGTTGAAGATCTGTGTGAAGATGGGGGCCAGCTGGTCAGCGCAGGTTTTCAGACAGGCTGGTGAAACGCTGTCTGGGCCTGGTGCCTTTCTTCTCTTGTTCTTTCTGAAGACCTGGTGCACGTCAGCTTCATTAAACTGAATTGCAGGTGTGGGGGAGAGAGAGAGGGGGGTTGTTGGAGGTGTGAATGGTGATTTTTCAAACCTGCAATAAAACCCATTCAGATCGTCTGCCAGTTGTTGAATCTCCACAGAGCTGGGGGATGGTGTCTTGTAGTTAGTGATAACTTTCAGACCTTTCCACACTGAAGCTGTGTCATTAGAAGAGAACTGATTCTGAAGTTTATCAGAATAATTCCTCTTTGCCACTCCGATCTCCTTTTCCAGTGTGTATTTGGTCTGTTTGTACAAGACTCTGTTCCCTTTTCTGCGAGCATCTTCTTTGGCCTGACGGAGCTGGCTGAGTTTTGCAGTGAACCAGGGTTTGTCGTTATTGTAAGTTAAATGAGTCTTTGTAGGAATGCACAAATCCTCACAGAAACTGATATATGAAGTAACAGTCTGTGAGCTCGTCCAGATCGGTGGCAGCAGCTTCAAAAACACTCCAATCAGTCCATTCGAAACAGGCTTGTAAAGCCCGCTCTGTTTCGGTGGTCCATCTCTTTACAGTCTTTGCTACAGGTTTAGCTGATTTCAGTTTCTGCCTGTAGGTCGGTATGAGATGAACTAAACAGTGATCAGAGAGCAGTTGGATTGGATTGGTTGGATTTTTATCATTATAGGGTGGTTGTGTACACACACTGCCAACACCATGCAAAAGTGAATTTTGCATAATAAGTCCCATTTAATGTTTTTTTTGTTTTGTTTTGTTTTTTGTAAATAGACTGCAGCAATTAACATTATGTCAGAATTAGGGGTGCAACAGTTCAAATTGCTCACGGTTCGGTTCATATCACGGTTTTAGGGTCACGGTTTCGGTACGGTTCGGTATGTGCTATGTTTAGGGAAAATAGGACTACTGTCAAATAAAAATAAAGAAAATAAGAACAAACAATCAAACTACAAGCAACATCACAAATAAGTACAATAAAGCAAATATTCAAAATAATATAAACAGTGCTTTTCAGGTTTTTCAGGTATCTAACAGTAGTTTTCAGGTACAGAAAATGGATAAATTAAACAAATATAAAATACCACTGCATATTATTTACTGTGTAAAATAAATAAAGGTTAATCATTATTGAAGTTACAAAAACTATTCAGTCAAGAGCAGTGAGTGATTTCTTTGTTATTTGTTGTTTGATTTAACATTAAAAACAGGCAGCAGGAATAGTTTTTTTTTCCTATTAAGACATGCACGATCCAGTACATATACTGTTACACATGCGCTGTCTTTCACTAATATACTCGACTAATATACGTTCACTTAAGACATAACCGACTATGTTTGCTAGGATACTCGCCAAGACGGGCATGTTGACATAATTTTTGTATGAATTTGTCCGCTGAAGGATGAGCGCACACAAATGTTCTCACAGCGCATGCGAGTTCTCTTTCGCATCTTGTTCTTGAAGGTTTAAATCAGCAAGGCTTAAATGAGTTTAGTTTAAACACAGATAGCCACCTGTGCTGTTCAGGTCTCACCTGCGCTCGCGTGCTATCAACACCTTGGTGATGACGGCGTAAATGACTGGACATTAGAGTATACGCACTCGCAGTTAACAGTTTACAAAGAGTGACTGTTTTGACCATGCTTTTTGATTATCGTTGTTGTAACGTTTTGCGCATCCATCGACTGAAACATACATTATCCATATTACCAATAGATGCGTCGTCATTCGAGATGGACCGCGGTGCAAGTGCGTACCGAACCGTAAGTGGAGAACCGTACGGTTCGATTTTATACCGAGAACCGTTGCACCCCTAGTCAGAATCTCTACTAAAAAACATGTTACTATTTTAGTTGTCTATTCAGAATCATGGGAGAACTGTGAACACTGTTTAAAAAAAATGAGGGGGGGGGGGGGGGGGGATTATAATGAAATTATTTCAGTGAATATTAAAATAGAACTGCATGTTCAGGTAGCAATGTTTTAAAAAACTCCATGTCTATGGAGATTTATTCCCCTTTAAATGTGTTTAATTATTGACTTTCAAAGTATACTAAACTGAGAGGTAGCCATCCAAAACATTCAGCTTTCTTTAACCTGAGGACAAATTTATTTAAAATGTTTGTGACCTGTTCAATTCAGTATGCAGCACATATGCAAATTCCTAGACAATGTATCTTTAATTTGGCCAAAATCAAACAGGTAATTTTCTCCAAGCAAAGATTCTGTTGAATGAACATGTTTGTCCCACACACAATTCATAAATGTTGTTCATTAACCTTTCATGTGCTTGTTTGATAATTAAGAAAATATTGTTTGGAGAAAACATGAAATAGGCTTTATGTTTAATGATAGCATATTATAGAATATTTTATATTTAAATACATCTGGAAAGTCATTGAAAGTATATATATATATATATATATATATATATATAAATCCTTCCCATATAGAGTCCCCCCAGTGAATCTCAGCCATTTTCAGCCCTGGTAACCACTAAAGGCCCTGGTATACTTCAAATGAAGTTCTCTTTTTCGTTCTTCGTTTAGGGGTAAAACGAAGTTCGAAATGCGTGACCAGCGATATACTGTAATCGAACATCTGAAGCCGCCCACACTGCTGAGAGCGACGGTTAGATGAATATGTAAATATGTGCCATGCACTTTCTTCTCAGTAACAAAATAAACAGAAAAACAAAACTGAGAAAACAGCAAGCATTTATCATAGAAAGCATAAGAAAAACATCTGATCAAAACAACATGGGTATGTTAGCACGAGCTCTGCAAATTAGCACTCCAGTCACGTCACGTCTTCATATAGCACTTTATTCAATAGATTGCTTAAAATCAAGCAGCTTCACAGTATCAAACATGAAAAACAGTGTTAGTGCCTCGTTTTTTTACAAGCACAACTTCATTTTGTACTATAAAGCGGCTATCCAGTGTGTTCATGTTTTCACCCGCGGAGCTCTTACCTCGACGAACTCAAACACACGAAATGAGTCCAAGACGCGTCCCACACGAGTGAAGGCGGAGCCTCAGCGCACACCTCCTATTACGTTATCGTCAATGACCAATGGTAGTACAAAGGTGTTCTGAAGCTGGAGTGAACTTTTCCTGAAAGTTCGCTTTGGCAAGCCATTTCGAACTTCCAAAAAGAACACAAAACGAATTTCGTTTTGGCCTGATTTTGTTCGAAATGATGTCACATCAGTTCGTTCTTTGATTTCGTTTGAGTATACCAGGGCCTTAACTGCAAATGCAAACACTGTATTATATTATATATAGTAAGAATATCTCCTGGAAGATTCAGGAGAATTCCTGGTGGGCTGCTGATAAATTGAGCAAGCAGTAGCCTACTTCGACAGTTTACGGGACGCGCAAAGCACAAGTCTATAATTCATTTTCAAAGACACACGAAAGTCACAAATCGGTCAATTCTAGTAGTGGTGAAGTGACTGTGTGCGAGTGGTTCTCACACCCAAAATCCTGTCACTTGCACATGCTCAGTTCGTCATTATGAATAGAGGTTAAAAATATATGGCATATATAAATATTGCACACACAAAGGTGAACTACGTGACTCCTATGCTTTCTCTCACACACACATAGAGTGAACCATAACTCCAAGGTAAGGCTAAGGAGAAGTGCTTCACCTTTAAAAACAAATATTTCAATTTCCTTGAAATAGTTTGTTAACGTGTCGTCACGAATCCTACACAGCCCAGCATTAACACTCCTGATAAACCATTTGTTATTAAAGCGTCTACGTTCACAAACCACTGTTAATTTTAACACAAAATAACCCACCTAGATGGCGTCTGAACACAAAATGGTTACATAATCCTGAGTTTCTTGATTTTGTAGGTAATAATATTGACATTTTTTGAATGTAACACAAACCAGACGTCTGCCTCAATAAGATGGGAGGCATTCAAGGCCTACATCAGAGGACAAATGATCAGCTTTACTAGTTCTAAAAAGAACAGATCTACCCTTAAAATGATTGAATATTAAGGACTTAGAAGAAGAAATTTTCAAACAAGATACTCCTGATCTGAGACATAACCTTTTACTACTTAAAGCAGAATTAAATGAGCTCTCTACCAATACAGCTGTGGCTAATATAACTAGGCTTAAACAATCGTATTATGACCAAGGAGAAAAGACTGGTAGGCTATTGGCATGGAGAATTAAGGCTCAGCAAAATGAAAAAGTGATTAATGAAATAGAAATTATAGATGGATTCCAACTGAAATTAATAATTCTTTTAGAAACTATTATCAAGATCTTTTATAAATGGACGCCTCCTGTGAATTCCCATCTCTATAAAAAATGTATGGACGAAATTCAGTTATTCCTGCTATATGAGGAAGATTCCAAAACACTGGATCAACCAATTGAAGAGGCAGACTTGAGTGCAGCCATTAATTGGATGAATAGTGGAAAAGCTCCAGGCCCCGATGGCCTGCCTATAGACATCTACAAGATTTTTCATGACAAATGAATAACCCCAATGATTGATATGATTAATGAATCTTTCAACAATGAAGATCTTTCTTTTTCCTTGTGTTCAGCCCTTATAACTTTAATTCTTAAGCCAGGGAAAGATGTGCCTCCTACAGACCTATTAGTCATTTGAATTCAGACAACAAGATAATTGCCAAAGTTTTAGCCAGCAGACTTGATAAGTTTTTACCATTATTGATTGATCCTGATCAAAATGGCTTTGTAAAGGGAAGACAAGCCTTTCATAATATATGTTGTGTGTGTTAAATATCATACATGTTAAAAAAAGGAACCTCTAATACAGCCTTACTTTCCCTAGATGCTGAGAAGGCTTTTGATTGGGTGGAGTGGGCCTATCTTTTTGATTCCCTTTCCCACTTTGGTATTGGTATTAAAATGATAATTGAAATATCATACTGCATTATATCATTACAATTCAGAGAGAGACTGCGACTCACGCATCATGTTTGTTTTCTTTATTTTGCAAAAAGCACAACATTTAGTTTTTACTTTAAGTGTCACGGGAAGAATGAGACAGTGGATTCATCAACCGTGACAGTAAGTGTATACAAATAAATAAGACATTCCACAGTTTTTAATGATATACGTCCAAATTGTACATTCAAAATTGCCAGAGTATTTTTAGTCTCTTACACACTGGCAAGAAAAAAAATGAAGTTGTATCGCCGGCGCGACCATCCGACCTCTGAATGTTAAGTATCGATATGTAAAGATTGGGACTGTTAATTAGCCTGACATGGTTGACTTGTTTTGATTTAACATTGTTAATGTACATTTCTATTCCAAATACAACTTGTATAACTCTACTAACATTACCAATTACTATACTGTCATAACCACAATATAATTAAACAATTTGCTTTTACACTCAAAAGATGTTCTGTGCAGTTTCATAAGTAAAAGTTTTGAAATTAACACTTGTCAAATGCAGGTAAAAATCAACTGTGGCGGGTTACGATGTGATCTAGCCAATTTGTCATGTTATGTTTCACAAATTATATTAACTCAATTTGCTGGTGAAGTTTATGTAATGTGCGAGTCAATATGAATATTAAATATTAAATATAGCAATTGAGCAGCAGAACTAGCACTAGAACAGACGTGACACTGCCTCACAGTGCAGCACTAAAGCTAATGAACCTTTTCCAAAACTTTTTCAATTGAAACTTACATTAAGGTTATGAAATGCTCTTCTTGTATTGTCCATCATTGGTTCATGTTAACTAATGTAGGTAATGTTAAAAAATGAAAACTTCTTGTAAAGCAGGGGTCGGCAATTAAGTTTGGCATCAGGCCAAAAAGAAAAAAATGCCACTAGATGGTGGGCCAGAATATAGTCAAAGTATAATTTAAGAAATTAATTGAAAAATGCAACTAGAATTGACTGTGACAGACACTTACAGTGTTTTTTGTAACTGGTAGTGAGCTGTTACTCTGTTAAATCCTGTAGTAGGACAGTCATTAACAAAAAGCCACATTTGTGTGGCAGAGTCCAGGTTTTATATAATAAATTAATGAAGCAGAGCAGTGACATGTAACCTGGCAAGTATCTTCATTCACCATCTTGCAACACAGACTGCCTTGCTTAAACACATATATGTGAGAGATGTGAAATGGATAAATGTAACTTGAATAAGCCCATTAATGGCATGTTTGAGTCATGCTCTTAACAAACTATGTTTTATTTCCTCTTTCCATATTGTGAATAATAAATGTTTAATATTTAATTTGCTTGTTACACAATGGAGCATAACTTATTTTAATAATTATATTTAATTATATTTATGCATAATTATATGACGTAGCCTACTGTTACACTCAGAATTATTCCTTGGTATCCTCATGCACTAAATTGCCTTTCTTTTAAACTGTTCATGTGATGGAGCTATTACATTGTGTGCAGAGTGAATTTAACATTTAAGCAAGCTGGTATTGTCACAGTTCCCTTGTCTCCTGGACTCCATTTCCCATGATCCTCCTGTCTCCACACCTGCACTCACTTCCCTTGTCATCTCTCCCCATCAGCACTCATCACCTACACCTGGACTCCTTCATCAGCACTCCCTTTATAATGGACTCTCTCCCTTCACTCTCTGTCGGATCTTGATGTTAGTTTGAATGTGTGTAAATACCCTATTTGTGGATTTCCGTATACGTCTCATCTCTTCAGCACCAGCACACGTAACAGAAGATCCAACCGATACTGACTGGATTTCTACAAACAAGCGTAAACATGGATCTGCCTGTGGCAAACGCCTCTCGCCAGGCTGAGGACCGGCAGTCTGCAGCAGAATGGCAGGCCGTTGGAGAGGTATGTGGAGGAGTTTCTGAAGGTTTCTTATCTGGTGGGCTGGCCTGATGCCTGCATCAATGCTGTGTTTCTGATGAGACTGGACAAGGACATTATTCGCTATAGCGAACCCGCCTGTAATTTCTCCCTTGTCAATTCTATAAATCTGATTCTCTTTTTAAATGGTTCTAATTTCGAAGTAGATGAAATTAAAGAGAACCAGCGTTTTCCTTGTCCAGCCCCATCAACAGCTTATCGGGTCTCGCCAGCTCACCTCACCCCAGAGCCCTGCACATACCGCTTCAACGGTCCTGTCCGTTCCTGGCCGTCAGCGTTTCCCCGGGGTAGGAAGTGGGTTTCCGACAGCGCTGATCTGGGAGCCAAGGTGGTGGACCCAATGCTAACATCTGTGAGGTCAGTGCTGCAGTTTACCACCATCCTAGTGACCAATCCACCCCGAGAACCCTCTCCAATCGCCGCTGAGCCCTCTGCTCCAGCCGCCGCCGAGCCCTCTGCTCCAGCCTCCGCCGCCGAGCAAGCATCTCCAGTCTCCGCCACCGAGCAAGCATCTCCAGTCTCCGCCACCGAGCAAGCATCTCTCCTGCCCTCTCCGAGCCAGTAGCTCCAGCCCTCTCCGAACTAGTAGCTCCAGCCGTCTCCGAGCCAGTAGCTCTAGCTCTAACCCACCATGGCCTGCTGCAGCTGGCCTGCTGCAGCTCCTGATCCTCCATGGCCGCCCACGGCCTCTGACCCTCCATAGCCGCCCACGGCCAGGGCTGCCTGGATCTATGGACCCGTCCTGGAGACCTCCATTCCTGTCCGCTCCTCTCCCTGCACTGGCGTGAGGTCTCCAGGGTGCCCACCCCCCCTCCCGGTTGTTACTGTCAGGGGGGAGGTACTGTCACAGTTCCCTTGTCTCCCGGACTCCATTTCCCATGATCCTCCTGCCTCCACACCTGCACTCACTTCCCTCATCATCTCCCCATCAGCACTCATCACCTGCACCTGGACTCCTTCATCAGCACTCCCTTTATAATGGACTCACTCTCTTCACTCCCTGTCAGATCTTGATGTTAGTTTGAATGTGTGTAATGTGTGTTTCTCCTGCGATTGTCATTAAATACCCTATTTGTGGATTTCCGTATACATCTCATCTCTTCAGCACCAGCACACATAACAGGTATAAAAAAATGGCACTATCAAAGAGTCTAAAGAGGAACGTTTACAGCCAAAATAGGGCATATAAAGAAGAATGGCAAGACAACAATGTGTTGTTGCTGTTTTCAAAGAATATCACACCAACACCAAACATGAGCGGTGAGACACAACGCTACAAAAGATAATAGAACCCATTATAATGATATTGTCTACACTGGATGTGGCGCGACACAACACAACACATTCCTGACAGTAAACGGATTACCCATTCTATTTCTGACATAGTCCAAGTGCTTTGCAACAGTCGGGTTGTCACATTCTCCACGTTTCTGCTCTTGGATATCCCTGTTTATTTGTCAGCAAAAGTCTGCTGAATGAAGCTAAACATGTTAGTTGAGCATCATAGATCTAAGTCATTGTCTTTTCTCTTTCTGTCCTCAGCCTGAATAGATGCAGTATTACAGAGAAACAGTGTGTCATCCTGACTTCAGCTCCAAAATCAAACCCGTCACACCTGAGAGAGCTGAACCTGAGCTGGAATAAACTAGGAGACTATGGAGTGAAAAACCTCAGGGATCTACTGATGAACCCACAATTCAAGCTGGAGAAACTACAGTTAGTATCATTATACTGTACAGCAGTTACAGTGTGATTGAAGTTTATTTACTTTATTTATTCCTGATTGGTCACATTTATTCATGATTCATTTAATTCACACATGAACTGAACATGGATTTGAGTCATTTTCTCTTTCTGTTTTCAGTCTGGATAGATGCAGTAGTACAGAGAAACAGTGTGTCATCCTGACTTCAGCTCTGAAATCAAACCCGTCACACCTGAGAGAGCTGAACCTGAGCTGGAATACTCTAGGAAAAACAGGAGTGAAGCACCTATGCGACGTACTGAAGGATTCACACTGTAAACTGGAGAGATTGAGGTCAGTAACATTCACATACAAGAATCAAAATGCTGAAAATCACGTCATCAGTTTAAACTAAAACACTTTATACTCAATATCTCACAATGAGTCTAAGTTCACATTTGTGTAAAATTCTTCATCTTAGTATTTTGTGATCTGGTGAAATAAAGATGAAGATCTCTCTTCCTCTGTTTTATTTGATTATGAAAATGGTGTGACTTTACAGAATAAACAGTTTTGTTTTCTTCTGTCTTATTTTCTGCTCTCTGTCTCTGTCTCTCTAATGTAGTTTAAGCTTCTGTTATATCACAGAAGAAGGTTGTTCTGCTCTGACTTCAGCTCTGAAATCAAACCCGTCACACCTGAGAGAGCTGAACCTGAGCTGGAATAAACTAGGAGACTCTGGAGTGAAAAACCTCAGGGATCTACTGATGAACCCACAATTCAAGCTGGAAAAACTACAGTTAGTATCATTATACTGTACAGCAGTTACAGTGTGGTTGAAGTTTATTTACTTTATTAATTCCCGATTGGTCACATTTATTCATGATTCTTTTAACTCACACATGAACTAAACATGGATTTGAGTCATTTTCTCTTTTCTGTCTTCAGTCTCTATAGATGCATTATTACAGAGAAACAGTGTGTCATCCTGACTTCAGCTCTGAAATCAAACCCGTCACACCTGAGAGAGCTGAACCTGAGCTGGAATACTCTAGGAAACACAGGAGTGAAGCACCTATGTGATGTACTGAAGGATTCACACTGTAAACTGGAGAGATTGAGGTCAGTAACATTCACATACAATAATCAAAATGCTGAAAATCACTTCAACAGTTTAAACTAAAACACTGTATTCTCAATATCTCTCAATGATTCTGAGTTCACATTATATTTGTGTAAAATTCTTCATCTTAGTATTTTGTGATCTGGTGAAATAAAGATGAAGATCTCTCTTCCTCTGTTTTATGTGATTATGAAAATGGTGTGACTTTACAGAATAAAGAGTTTTCTTCTGTCTTATTTTCTGCTCTCTCTCTCTCTCTCTCTCTCTCTCTCTCTAATGTAGTTTAAGCTTCTGTTATATCACAGAAGAAGGTTGTTCTGCTCTGACTTCAGCTCTGAAATCAAACCCGTCACACCTGAGAGAGCTGAACCTGAGCTGGAATGAACTAGGAGACTCTGGAGTGAAAAACCTCAGTGATCTACTAATGAACCCACAATTCAAGCTGGAGAAACTACAGTTAGTATCATTATACTGTACAGCAGTTACAGTGTGAATGAAGTTTATTTATTTTATTTATTCCCGATTGGTCACATTTATTCATGATTCATTTAACTTGCACATGAACTAAACATGGATTTGAGTCATTTTCTCTTTCTGTCATCAGTCTGCATGGATGCTGTAGTACAGAAGAACAGTGTGTCATCCTGACTTCAGCTCTGAAATCAAACCCGTCACACCTGAGAGAGCTAGACCTGAGCTGGAATAAACTAGGAAACACAGGAGTGCAGCACTTATGTGACATACTGAAGGATTCACACTGTAAACTGGAGAGATTGAGGTCAGTATCATTTACATACTAGAATCAAAATGCTGAAAATCACTTCAACAGTTTAAACTAAAACACTTTATTCTCAATATCTCACAATGAGTCTGAGTTCACATTATATTTGTGTAAAATTCTTCATCTTAGTATTTTGTGATCTGGTGAAATAAAGATGAAGATCTATCTTTCTCTCTTTTATTTGATTATGAAGATGGTGTGACTTTACAGAATAAAGGGTTTTATTTTCTTCTGTCTTATTTTTTTCTCTCTCTCTCTCTCTCTCTCTAATGTAGTTTAAGCTTCTGTTATATCACAGACGAAGGTTGTTCTACTCTGACTTCAGCTCTGAAATCAAACCCGTCACACCTGAGAGAGCTGAACCTGAGCTGGAATAAACTAGGAGACTCTGGAGTGAAAAACCTCAGTGATCTATTGATGAACCGACAATTCTCGAAGCTGGAAAAACTAGAGTTGGTATCATTATACTGTACAGCAGTTACAGTGTGGTTGAAGTTTATAAAGTTAAAGTTAATAACTTTATTAATCCCACTAGGGGCAATTTTAGTAGGGTAGTAGCATCATATAGCAGACACAAAATATCACCTAGACAGTACAGAAAATAAGTACATAAGAAGTAAAAACATAACCCAACATGCTTCATAAATAAATTAATTGAAAAAAACACTAATTAATACTTTAAATTGCAAAGATGAATAGCCGCTGGAACAAAGGTAAATTTATTTCCCTTTCAGTCGGTCACGTTCGACGTACGTCAGTAGTGACCGACAAATTGGGATATCGCTAGAGAGCCCCTATCAGCTTCGAGAGAACTAAAACAAGCCAATGGACATTGGCGTGCGATATTTGCATAACGCACCCCTCCCCTAACGGGTGGATACAAAAGGGGAGGGATATGCAATCACACTCTGTCTTTCGCTTCGGAGCCAAGCTATTTGGTGTCCTAAAAGCTGGAGAAGAAACAAAGCAAGCAGCTTACCTCTCTGTGTTTGGCGTTACGACACTGCAGCGAGTCCGAGAGCTTCTGGGTCTGGGCAGGAACATCGGCTGTGAGACAGCGTTCCACTGTAATTCCAAAGTTTGGTCTGCGATTTGGCCGGGTCCCTCGTGTGCATTGCACACTCTCGTGGCACTCCCTGTGTGTCTCATTCACAAAAAGAGCTGTGATTTACCCTTTCTTCCAGACTTTACAGACGAACCCTGCAGTCGAGCGGTCGGTAGCGATGCAGTTGTGCCCTACGGCCGCCGGCTGGCGCTGTGAACCACGCCTTCTGTCCCGGGCATGTAAGTTTTCTTCCTCTCTGACGGAGAAGGCTTACAGAGCCTGTGGGCAGGCCGCCTCCGCCCTGCATGCCATGGCCCTTTTGCAAGTATACCAAGCAAAAGCGTTATCAGAAATGCCGGAGGGTGGTCTTGACCAACATCTGCTGGGGGAGTTGCGTGCCGCCACCGACCTCGCTCTCCGGGCGACTAAGGTGACGGCACGCTCCGTTGGTCAAGCGATGGCCACACTTGTGGTCCAGCAGCGCCATCTGTGGCTAAACCTGGCTGACATGAGGGAGACTGATAAATATCGGTTCCTGGACTCCCCCATGTCCCAGGCTGGCCTATTCGGCGACGCAGTGGAGAGCTTCGCCCAACAGTTCTCCGCTGCCCAGAAGCAGGCTGAGACGATCAAACATGTCCTGCCCCGCCGGCCAGCTGCTGCCTCCACCCAGCCGGCGGCGCAACCTCAGCCTGCTTGTCGCCGAGGGCGCCCGCCCCCGCGTCGTCCTCCGCCCCTGCTAAGTTGGCCAAGCAGCAGCCTCCACCAGCCAAACAGCAGGGTGCCGGCAGCGGACGGAGCGCCCAGCCCGCTCAAGCCAAGCCAGGTGGCAAGAGGTCGAGGAAGTCGCGATTCTGAGACGGGCGACCTGGAGGAGGAAGTTACAGCTCTTCGGGGGAGGATTCCATCATCTCCTCCACTCCCGGCCGGGAGAAATTTGTTTTGTCTGTTCCGCCGCTGGCTCTCCGGAGTCCAGCGGTACCCACCTTGTCACAGAAAGAGCTGTTTCCTTTCCTTCCTCCAGGTCACAAGAGGGTGCGGTTGTCAGGACCCGGGGTTCTGCCTCGGTGTTTGCAGCCCCCTCTCAATTCGCCAGTGGGTGGCAGTCCGATGGTGCAGGCCGTACCACGTGTACTGTCTCCCATCTGTGCTGTCACCCCGCAGAGTCTGACTCCACTTCGGGCCGCTGTGCCGTCCGAGTCGAGTCTCAGCACTCTGCCTCGCTGCCCCACTCCCGGTACGCCTGTAGTGCCTTTGGTCCCGCTGGGTTCGGTGTCTGGAAGCCTGGCTAGCGCTCCCCAGCCCGTCCCGCTGGCTCATTCGTACAATCAGGCTCGGCTATGCGATTCAGTTCGCCCGGCGTCCCCCGGTGTTCAGAGGTGTCCACTACACTCAGGTGTCACTGGACAGCGCTCCTGTTCTTCGGGCGGAGTTTGCTGTCCTCCTGGCGAAGGATGCAGTCGAGCCGGTCCGAACTGGACTCGGTCGCTCAGACTGTGCGACTCACCGAGGAGCGCGTCCAGTCAGTGTTGAACTGCCTTAGTACGCTCAAGTGCAGGACGGCGGCCCCACTGAAAATGTTTCAGAGGCTTCTGGGGCATATGAAATCCGCAGCCGCAATAACGCCGCTCGGGTTGCTTCATATGAGGCCGCTTCAACACTGGCTCCACGGCCGGGTTCCGAGATGGGCGTGGCAACGCGGCACGTTCCGTGTTCCTGTGACACTGAGCTGCCGTCGTGCTCTTACTCGATGGTCAGACCCCTCATTCCTGCGGGCAGGAGTCCCCCTCGAACAGGTGTCCAGGCATGCTGTGGTCCACACAGATGCCTCGACCTCAGGGTGGGGTGCCACGTACAACGAGCATGCAGCATCAGGTCTGTGGACGGGACCTCAGCTGCATTGGCATATCAATTGCCTCGAGTTGCTGGCAGTTCGTCTTGCGCTGGGCCGCTTCAAGGAGCTGCTGACAGGCAAGCACGTTCTAGTCCGTTCAGACAGCATTGCGACCGTAGCGTACATCAACCATCAGGGTGGTCTACGCTCCCGCCGTATGTCGCAACTCGCCCGCCATCTCTTGTTATGGAGTCAGAAGCATCTGAGGTCGCTTCGTGCCATTCATGTCCCAGGTGTGCTCAACCGTGCAGCCAACAAGCTCTCACGGCAGCCTCCACTTGCGGGCGAATGGAGACTCCATCCCCAGGTGGTCCGACTGATATGGCATTACTTCGGCGAGGCTCAGATAGATCTGTTTGCCTCCCAGGAGAATGCTCAGTGCCAGTGGTTCTATTCCCTGACCGCAGGTACTCTCGGCACGGATGCTCTGGCACACAGTTGGCCCCGGGGTCTTCGCAAGTATGCGTTCCCCCTAGTGAGCCTTCTTGCACAGCTCCTGTGCAAAGTCAGGGAGGACGAGGAGCAGGTCTTGTTGGTGGCCCCTTATTGGCCCACCCGGACATGGTTTTCGGACCTGATGCTCCTCACGACAGCCCCTTCATTTGCCGATTCCTCTGAGGAAGGATCTTCTGACTCAGAGAGGGGGCACCCTGTGGCACCCGTGTCCCGACCTGTGGAACCTCCACGTGTGGTCCCTGGACGGGATGTGGAGGTTCTAAGTGATCTCCCGCAAGCGGTCGTAGACACTATCACTTCCGCTAGAGCTCCTTCTACTAGGAACCTCTATGCATTGAAGTGGAACCTGTTCGTTGAGTGGTACTCTTCTCACCGAGAAGACCCCCGATCATGCTCGGTCAGATCTGTGCTTTCCTTCCTGCAAGAGGGCTTGGAGCGAAGGCTGTCTCCCTCCACCCTCAAAGTGTATGTTGCCGCCATTGCCACACATCACGATGCAGTTGATGGAAAGTCCTTGGGGAAGCATGATCTGATCGTCAGGTTCCTGAGGGGGGCGAGGAGACTGAATCCGCCTCGCCCTCCCTCCATACCCTCTTGGTATCTCTAGCGATATCTTGGGATCTCACCTTAGTTCTAACATCGCTTCGGCGTCATCCCTTCGAGCCTTTGCAATCAGTCGAGTTAAAAGTACTGTCCCTTAAGACCGTCCTCCTGGTTGCATTGGCCTCACTCAAGAGGGGACCTGCATGCATTTTCGGTCGACGAATCGTGCCTGGAATTCGGGCCTGGGGATTCTCACGTCATCCTGAGACCCCGGCCTGGATATGTGCCCAAGGTTCCTACCACTCCCTTCAGAGATCAGGTAGTGAACCTGCAAGCACTGCCTTCGGAGGAGGCAGACCCAGCCCTGGCTTCACTCTGTCCAGTCCGTGCTCTGTGTGTTTATGTGGATAGAACCCGAAGCTTTAGGACCTCAGATCAGCTCTTCGTCTGTTATGGAGGCCAGCAGAAGGGAAAGGCTGTCTCCAAGCAGAGGATGGCCCACTGAATTGTGGATGCCATCACCCTGGCTTACGATTCCCAGGGCGTGCCTTGCCCGTTCGGGTTGAGAGCCCATTCCACCAGAGGGGTGGCCTCTTCCTTGGCGCCGGCTCATGGCGCCTCGCTGACAGATATCTGTAGAGCTGCGGGCTGGGCGACACCCAACATGTTTGCTAGGTTTTAGGCTAGAGCCTGCGCTGGGCACTGGAAGGGGTTTCGTAACTGTGGCGCTTTATTTGGGATCCCAATTCGTCGGTCACTACTGACGTACGTTGAACGTGACCGACTGAAAGGGAACGTCTCGGTTACGTATGTAACCCTCGTTCCCTAAAGGAGGGAACAGAGACGTATGTCCCGTCGCCACAGTTTCTGTACCCTCGCTGCAGTGCGGACACCAGTTGTCTCCTCAGCAAAAAACAGAGTGCGATTGCATATCCCTCCCCTTTTGTATCCACCTGTTAGGGGAGGGGTGCATTATGCAAATATCGCACGACAATTTGTCCATTGGCTTGTTTTAGTTCTTTCGAAGCTGATAGGGGCTCTCTAGCGATATCCCAATTCGTCGGTCACTAATGACGTACGTCTCCGTTCCCTCCTTCAGGGAACAAGGGTTACATACATAACCGAGACGATCTATTAGATAAACATTTAATGCTTCTAAATCTTCTTCCAGAGGGCAGTGCTTCAAAGTAAACCCTCAAGGGATGAGAGTCATCTTCCGTGATACTCCGAGTTTTCTTTAGCATTTGTTGCTGATGGAATTCTGCTAGACTCCACAAAGGCACACCAATAATTTTTAGCAGGTCCTAACTAAGATCTGCAAACGATTCCTGTTCTTAAGAGAAAGTGATGAGTACCAACATAAAAAAGAAAAAATCAGTATAAAAAAGAAAAAAGATTCTCAGTAGTTCTCAGTATTTTTCGAATAATAAAGACAGATTGATTATATGACTATTCGTGCACAGCCCTAATGTACTGATTGTGTACATGCAGAGATTTGCCTTTTCAACAGAGAATAAAGAATAGAGACATAAAATAAATAGTTCAAATGAAAGAGGAGAAACAGTATCTTCAGCAAACAGAACTAGTGTAACTGGGTTTCAGAACAGACTATTGGAAACTAAATGCTGCTGAAGCTCTTCAATAAGATGATCATCATAGATGTGAACTATTGTTATTTCTGTCTTCAGTCTGAATAGATGCAGTATTACAGAGGAACAGTGTGTCATCCTGACTTCAGCTCTGAAATCAAACCTGTCACACCTGAGAGAGCTGAACCTGAGCTGGAATAAACTAGGAAACACAGGAGTGAAGCACCTATGTGACATACTGAAGGATTCACACTGTAAACTGGAGAGATTGAGGTCAGTAACATTCACATACAAGAATCAAAATGCTGAAAATCACTTCAACAATTTAAACTAAAACACTTTATACTCAATATCTCACAATGAGTCATCTGAGTTCACATTATATTTGTGTAAAATTCTTCATCTTAGTATTTTGTGATCTGGTGAAATAAAGATGAAGACTTTATTGACTTTATTTTATTTGACTTTACAGATTAAAGAGTTTTCTTTTCTTCTGTCTAATTTTCTGGTCTCTCTCTAATGTAGTTTAAGCTTCTGTTATATCACAGAAGAAGGTTGTTCTGCTCTGACTTCAGCTCTGAAATCAAACTTGTCACACCTGAGAGAGCTGAACCTGAGTGGGAATAAACTAGGAGATTCTGGAGTGAAAAACCTCAGTGATCTATTGATGAACCGACAATTCAAGCTGGTGAAACTAGAGTTAGTATCATTATACTGTACAGAAGTTACAGTGTGATTGAAGTTTATTTATTTTATTTATTCCTGATTGGTCACATTTATTTATGATTCATTTAACTCACACATGAACTGAACATGGATTTGAGTCATTTTCTCTTTCTGTCTTCAGTCTGGATAGATGCAGTATTACAGAGAAACAGTGTGTCATCCTGACTTCAGCTCTGAAATCAAACCTGTCACACCTCAGAGAGCTGAACCTGAGCAGGAATAAGTTAGGAAACACAGGAGTGAAGCACCTAGGTTACGTACTGAAGGATTCACACTGTAAACTAGAGAGATTGAGGTCAATAACATTCACATACAAGAATCAAAATGCTGCAAATCACTTCAACAGTATAAACTAAAACAGTTCACATTATTTTTGTGTAAAATTCTTCATCTTAGTATTTTGTGATCTGGTGAAATAAAGATGATGATCTTCCTCTGTTTTATTTGCTTTTGAAGATGGTGTGACTTTACAGAATAAAGGGTTTTCTTTTCTTCTGTCTTATTTTCTTCTCTCTCTCTCTATCTCTCTCTCTCCTAATGTAGTTTAAGCTTCTGTTATATCACAGAAAAAGGTTGTTTTGATGTGACTTCAACTCTGAAATCAAACCCGTCACACCTGAGAGAGCTGAACCTGAGCGAGAATATAATAGGAAACACAGGAGTGAAGCGCTTATGTGACATACTGAAGGATTCACACTGTAAACTGGAGAGATTGAGGTCAGTAACATTCACATACAAGAATCAAAATGCTGAAAATCACTTCAACAGTTTAAACTAAAACACTTTATACTCAATATCTCACAATGAGTCTGAGTTCACATTATATTTGTGTAAAATTCTTCACTTGTAAGATGATCTCTCTCCTCTGTTTGTGTCTTTCTAGTCTACAGTTCTGTGGCATTACAGATGTTTCTTCTTTAACTCAGTCTTTGACTAACTCAAAAGCACTGCAGTTTTTAAAAGATCTTGATCTGAGAGACGGAATATGATAGGAGACTCAATGCAGTGGCTCCGTGACGTGTTACGAGACTCAAGCTGTGTCCTGAGGTGAGGAAACATCACTGTGACATTAAAGATATTTATTTACCTCTGATATAAGAACAAACCTTTCAGATATTCATGAATATACATTACCATTAAGCTTTATTGCAACAAAGGGTTTGTAAGAGAAAAAAATGTGAAGTTATTAAAATGTTCAACACAAAGGAGGAAAGAGAACAAAATCACACTGTCACAGCTTTATTCAACAACACCTGCTTTATTAACTGTGTCAGTAGAAGTGAATCATTTCAGTTTGAGAATAGACTTGTTCAGATTGTAGGAAACGCTGCACTCCTGCTATAATCAGTGTTCAGCTTCAGCTCACAGCCGTCCAGCCTCACATAAGAAACGTCTCTGTCTCTAGTGTGTTTTTACTTTGACAAGAATACAAACAAACATATCAACGTGATTCATGTTTAAATGTATTATATTAGAACACAAATATCTCTGCAAGATCATGTAAAGTCAGTAATTAATCTGATTACAGGAATTTTATGTAACTTCTCAAAAAACAGTAATTTAAAATATAGTAACTAATTTACACTTTGTTCAACTGAATACTGATTGTTTTCTCTTCTGTTTCTCCTTACAGAGTAGATGAAGATCAGTTGCCAAATTGTCTCTAAACAAGTTCAATCTCCAAACATTCCTGATAGAGTTCAATCGCAAAAAAAGTCTCTAATAGAGTTCAGTCCCCAAACTCTGAAGGTTTTAAGTGTTTGGGAACAGATATGGATCTCAAACTGAAGTCTTCTGTATCAAGCAGTTGTTGAAGGTGGAGTTTTGAGGATTCATCAGAGAGAAAACAGAAAACAGTACTGTAAAATGAAAGAAACTTCAGTTCACTGTTGTAAAACTATTATAAAACTTCATATTCTTACTGTTCATGCTCACTGGAGAAGCATTGTGGCTGTGGAATACCCATAATCCCTTGCTCATTAATAATTTTGTGTTTGGTCAAAGCAAAGATCTGTACTGTAAATGGTATTTTGAATTAGCATATCTTTGAGCTTCAATTGTTGTTTAATTAAAGATTTTGTTGTAGAGTTGTGGTTTTTGATTTTTTTTTTGTAAAATATTTC
This sequence comes from Culter alburnus, assembly GCA_028476615.1. Lineage (NCBI taxonomy): Eukaryota > Metazoa > Chordata > Actinopteri > Cypriniformes > Xenocyprididae > Culter > Culter alburnus. Next base: position 53,775 of record JAOTNS010002218.1, on the reverse strand, counting down.
ATAATGCTGACTATAATAAAAATTTTCATTAAACCGATGATGATGATGGACTGTTGATCAAACTGAGCTCAACAGATTTCATGATCAAAGCAAACATTGTAAGTTCACTAATTAAAACTTAAAACTAAATGACAAGTTAAATTAAGCTCAATTGGAGTGTAATTAGTTGCCCTCTGTATATTTATTTGTATATTCCTATTTTTAAGTCTTACATTTTTTTTATTTGGATTATTTTAATTGTGGTGTATTTCTTTGTCCATTAACAAAGATAAAAGAACAAAGTGGATAAAAACAATGTTAAAACGACTCACCAACAAAACAGAAATAGGCCTTTATGTCAAGTCAAGTCAAGTCACCTTTATTTATATAGAGCTTTTTACAATGCAGATTGTGTCAATGCAGCTTTACACTGATAACTGGTGCATAAATTTTGGCTGCACAGCAGCTCTTAAAGAATAGTGTCAATGCAGGCAGATCAGAAGCACTGTTGAATAAATGTCAAGAATACTATTGAATATCAAATGTCAAGTCAAATGTCAAGTGTCCCCAACTAAGCAAGCCAAAGGCGACAGCGGCAAGGAACCCAAACTCCATCAGGTGGCAAACAAGTGGCAAATAGGTGTTAAAATGGAGAGAAAAAAAACCTTGGGAGAAACCAGGCTTAGTCGGGGTGCCAGTTCTCCTCTGGCGAACAGTTCTTTGTTACGATTCAGGTTGCTATCATAAGTCTGATAGGATCACAACAATCAAAGTATTTATTTCAGTTCCATCCAGTTGAGGATCGTATTCATCACGCCGGTATGGACGGCCCGTTGAGGAACTGTGCTACTGGCTGTCGTGTCGATGATGTCTTCACAATGGATGATCTAGTCGACTCGATCTCTGCTGATACAGCAGAATATGTTCATTTGTCTTAAAAAACAACTTTGATAGACAAATAGGCTATACAGACAAATCAAACATGATTAAAATGTGTGGATGAGTGAAAACATCCACAAACACCAGTTGAACCAATTGATTAAAAAAACTATTCTGTTTCAAAGCAATTAAAACACCTCAAGCTAGCAAATGGCGACATTTGCTGGTCAAAATCGTGTAACAAAAACGTCTCTGGTTACCAAACATGACAATGATTCCTGGAGAGGAGGGAACGAGACAGTAGGCGTTTCTCAATACCAAGTTCGCAAAGTTCGGACTTGCGTCCTTGGTAGTTAGGACTTGGCAAGTTCACTCAAACGGACTCTCGTGGACGAGAGGATGCAAGTACGATGATTCTGCAAATGGCACAGCAGCATATACTTGATAACGTCACCCAGCTCGCTCTGGCTCCTCCAGTTATCTCTGTATTTTAGGCAACAATAAAACGAAATGTGTGACTCTGCCTCTTTTCGCTTTATTTACCTTTATTGATGTTTCTTCTGGTCTGACACTGAGCTATCTGAAAGAAGAGAGGTGGGTCATGACCATTTTAATGCAATATTGACTACAACAACATCATCTAATATTGCATTTTTAACAATTCTCTTACACACTTGCGGATGTCCTGCTCCATGTCAGGCCAGTCAAATCTAAGGATAATGGCATGTAAGTTTCCTCAACTCCACAGTGTCCAGCAGGAGGACAGGAGATATTGTGTGCCTCCTCAGGTGAAAGATCAACTCTAGCCAAATGCTGACGCTTGTCTTTTATCTTCTGATGTAATGCAGTTCTCCATCTGATGGATCATGTTATATTCGTAAATAAAGCTCACAGTTGATTTACCTTTTTTTGCTGAGACCAACTTAACACACCCTCATCCTTCAGTGTGAAATTTTCACATCTTCTCTTTATATAATAGAGCAGTTATCTGGATACTGGATATTCTGTAAAATGTTTTTGATTTGTGTAAATTTAATTGGAACCATTTGGCTTGTCAGGACGGCTTAGTTACAATGATGCCAGTTTCCATAATGATGCTGAATTTATAGATCTTTTCATCTGTTCATAATTATTAGCAGACAAGATCACTGATATCACATGATGTGATGAATATGTTAATGTGTTACGGGTGCTGGGTTGTAGAGACGAGACAGATACGGACTTCCACAATTAACAGGCATTTAATGATAGAAGGAGCATAACACACAACCAACACATTCAATATAACATTTAAGAACAGACAAGGAGTGAAGGGAGTGAGTCCATATAAATAGGGAGTGCTGATGAGGGAGTCCAGGTGATGATGATCGTGATGATGGGGAGATGACGAGGGAAGTGAGTGCAGGTGTGGAGAACAGGAGGATCATGGGAAATGGAGTTCTGGAGACGAGGGATCTGTGACATAATGAGGTTTACACCACTCCAATGAAATTAACTAGCATCATTCAAATTTATATTACGCATAATGTCCATTATTTATAAAACTAACAGACTATTCTGTCTTTTTTTCTGTCAGTCTGCAAAAAAGTCAATAATGAAGCTTTTCATGTGAGGTGCCAAATGATTATGAGGTTAGAGATGTTTACTGTCTTTCAGAATATGAACTATATCTGTAATAATTCATCATCACTGTATCTTAATGTTCTGCTTATTTCAGTCATGAAACAGTTGTGTTCGTCACTGAGAGGTTTTCACAGGACTTTCATAAAGACAGTATGGAAGCTGGAAAAACCTGAGGAGTCAGTAAGAAAGATCCTACAGCATGTTCATGTTTAATTGTTAAACACTTTATTACGTCACCTTGAAAATGTAAACATGTCATATGTGATATACATAACTCATACAAACTGTGGAAAAATACCATCCCGTGTTGGTCTTACGTAATAAAGACTTTAACTTTGACTTTCTGCATGTTTTCTGCTGTCGGGAACACGAGTGTTTGCTGAGAGACAGTGTGTAGAAGATCAAATGAAAAGTCATGAACTCAGAGAATTTACTGAAGACAAAGAGTTCAATTAGATTCACAAGCAGATGCACCTGAACATGATGAATACAGACACTATTACTATAAGCATATATAAAATACACTTCATTTAATTTATTATATGATTCTAAGAAACTGCAGTATGAATTATTCTAAATATAGAGTACTGTTAAGATATTTCAATCATTTAGATATAAACATTATTTGAGACAACGTGCTCTTATGATTCCTAAACCTATGTGAAATGATGATTTCAGATCAGTCATAAATCAGGATGAAACATTCCTGGAGTCCATTGGCAGTCAGTCACACACCTGAATCACTACAAACAAGCCCTGCAATCACAACATTACAAGAAGAAGCGTTCTTCCCTCTTCAAGGTTCAGATTCATCAGGACCCACAAACATCTTATCTTCATTCAACTGGATCTAAAACAAGAGGACAGAATACAACTTTCACACATCTGACACATCTGACTGACAGATCTGTAAATATAGTGTCATTCACTTCCAGTTATTTTTATCTGTACAAACAGCTCGTTATGCTGATACTGCAAACTGGTGTTTCTCACTACATTATTAATGTATTTTCTCAATTATAAACACGCTGGTTTGAAACAGTTTTACAGTTTACTGCACTTTGATATTCTTCTCGTTATTTCCCTCTAGCGGCTAATATCGGAAGTGTCGCACATTCACAGAAAACACGTCACTTCCGCTCTGACAAACAGGTGTATAGATGCTTTATGTCCAGGTGAAGAATAGCGAGGCTTCAGAGATGATTGTTCATGCAGGAGACCTGAGATTATACAAGAGTCAAATAAGGTATCTCTATGATTTTTAAATAAAATACTTACAGTTTTACTTCAGTTCGAGTCTGATCATCCACTAAAATAAAGACTTTGAAACTAGTGTTCATGTTAATATGGGCGAGTTTCTGATCGTAAACCGAAAATAAGGTGAACTTCCTTGAAACTGCATTAAATACTCAAATAAAGAGCATTAAATACGCAGGAACAGACACTGTGAAATCAAAGCTTTATTTGTGCATACTAATGTATAAACTGATGAAACATGTTTTTAATCTGTGATCCGTGAAATACATAGACTGTAAAAAAATATGGACGTAGTGTCCGTGACGTCACCCATAGAGTTCTGAACAGCAGTTTTGAAGCGTAAATGAGGCCGCGGCCATCTTAGCTGCGCGTCACCGCACGTCACTCCCGGATAACTGAAAATGGGCAAAGAGGCGGGGAGGTGGTTTTGAGCTGATATGACTGGTTGCTGAAACCACGCCCGCCTAGCTCGACGTGACCATGTTAGCAAGCAAAGGAGCTATCTATCTAGATACTATCTAAAATATTAATGAAGATAAGTTTTATTATCAGAACGTTCTAAAAGTTTACTGTCAATCTACGGTGTTTCTTTAAGATATAGATGCTCCAACACCAGTAGTGTTGGGTGTGCAAATAACAACATGGAAAATCAAAATGGGACTTCATACCTTTATAATGAAATAGAGATCGCGAGATGAATCCAATCTGTGGCACTTGGGTAAAATATGAGTGTCCATTGCAAAAAAACATTTCACATTTCTTCTGAATGATCTGCTCTCTGTCATCGTTCTTCAAGAAAGGATGCAATCTGAGCAGCGTTTATGTTGTAAAACTGTATACGATCGTATCTAACAAACAAATGAGCCGTGTCCAAAGTATATTTTTTTCAAAATAGTGCAGCAGTTTTAGTTATAATATCCAAGCAGTGCTGTCGGATTTTGATATCCTCCCGCCATTGTCATTGTAGTAAATCTCACAACCAAAACTTTCAGCCAATGCCACGATCCAACAACGTGTGTTCTGTCTCTTCCGCATGCATGCACATCTACACAGACACACATCAGTCTCGAATATTATGCAGCAAGCCATATTTTATAATTGTATAAAATAATCGAGAAAAAAAGCACAAAAACGGCTGAGATGCCAAATTCAGCGGCATCTGAGGTAAAGTGACGGCTCACAGAGAGCAGTGTCAATCCACCTGTCACTCAAGTGACCACGCCCTTAATTATGCAGAACTTTAAGGCTTAATATAATTTAAACGGATAAGTTATAAAAAAATTCACCCCCCTCAGAGTTGTCATGAAGGGCAAAAATAGCAGTATAGACCAAAACCACAATTTGAACCAACTTGTAAACATGTTTTTTTCTGCTATAAACTTGGCCAATTTAACATGGGACTCTATGAGATTCTGCTCTCTTTTGGAGCCTGTCCCTAGCGGCCAGTCGATGAATCGCAGTTTAAGTTACTTCCGTATTGGCTTCACGAGAGAAAGGGGGAGGTTGCCGCTTGGTGAAATATCGCATGTGACGAATCTGTGGTCGTCAAACATCTGCTGGAAATACAGGTGAACATATCTGCGTGCACGCGCATGACCCAGTTATGATCATAACACCTGTTGATGATCCGAACCAGATCCAACAGATGAAGAATCTTCCAGAAATTACCATCTTTTGAAGGCCACGGATGATAAAACATGAAGTTTATGGAGAAAGGGTTATTGAAAACGAGTGTTTATGGAGGTTTTCTCTCATTTTCTCTTCCGGTTTAGCCTGTTGTTTTTGTGACGCGAAATCGAAAGTATTTTTGATCCAGACATTTACAGTAAAGGAGCATATATACTATAAATCATGATTAGTTACTATAGATTGTGACCATTATAATGCAGGTTACTTTTACTCAGTTATTTTAGGTTCATTTGAAAGTAATGAAATCAAACATCATTGTGAACTTGAAGTAATGATTAAATTACAAATGATTCAACAATTACAGATTGGGTAAATATGATTGTAAAATGATATTAAACTTCAATAGACAATATAATAATTTGTGTTCAGTTTTCCAGCACAATGTAAATTTCTGTTCCCAAATGAATTCATATTTAATCCATGAATCAGTTAAACTCATTAATCTGAAATGATTAAGATCATTCAGTTATTTTACATGTCAGTATATTTGTTTGTAACTCACTTTATTTTATTGATTGTTTCTGCTGTTGTTGGTAACTCAGTATTCTTCATTCTGTTCTTCAATAATTCTTCATCTCTGTGAAATCGTGTCATTTCTAGGTTGAGTGATTGATTGATTGATCTGTGTTCAGTGTCAGTTTATCTGAGCGAGGAAAGGACTCTCTCTCTAAGATGAGTCTCTCAGAGAAACACAGGTAACACTGCGTCTGTTTGCACTTTAGACTCTGCTGGAGTTTGTGTTTTACTGTGAATAACAATACTTTAATCATTGTTTTATATTGGAAATGTTTTGAACAACTTAAATTTTAAACTTCTTAAATTAACTCTGACATTAGACAATATAACAGTTAATGATTTGTTAATTACCTTATAGACGTGAACACACTGAATTAATCCAAATACATGACTTTGGTTTTTTGGTCACTTAATGGACCCTTCACTAAGCCCCGCCCCCCTTAGTTACTGTTGCTACGCCTGTCAAGCTTTCGCGCCTGGCAAGTCATTTACAGTATGTATGCACCGGTGTCAGACATTTTCAAGGAGGTAATTAGCCATTTTTGGCAAACAAGTGAAATATCTGAGAGAGCAAGACAAAAGGGATATATCCACGACATAATATGCAACCGATTAGAAAATAATTTGATCAAAATTGAAGCTAAAGCTCCCAGCGCAAGCTGCAGCATCCTCATACGCTGACCATTCAAACGGGAAGCACACAATTTATTGAGGAAAAGCTTTGTCCATTAAGTGAAATTTGTAAAAATAACCTAATAATTATAAATCAAACAGCTTATCCATAAGTCTTGATTGTCCTACCCGGACTTACTGCATATGCATACATCAATATCATTCTTGTCAAGATAAATAACACAAAATTACTGTACTTGCATTATTATAAGGGTAGGTTTAGGGTTGGGGAAGGTGTAGATGTTAAAGGGGTGGTTACATGCGATTTCACTTTTTTAACTTTAGTTAGTGTGTAATGTTGCTGCTTGAGCATAAACAGTATCTGCAAAGTTACAGCGCTGAAAGTTCAATGCAAACGGAGATATTGTCTTTTAAAGTTATGGCAGTTTAATGCCTACAAAAACGCCTGGTTTGGACTACAACGAGCTTCTTCCCGGGTTGGTGACATCATAAACCCTTGCTATTAACATAAACACGCCCCCCGGAACACGCAACAAAGTGGGCGAGGCCATGTGACGCAGCATAATGGAAGTGGAAGAGTTGTTTACACCGAACGTGAGCTGCGCGACGCGACGCGTCAATAGATAATGAACCCATTATAATCAGTGATATTTTCTACACTGGATGCGGCGCTGAAGAAGCTTCCAGAATCTACATGAGTTCAATGCTGGATTTACACAAAAGCTATTACTGAAAGTTGAAGCGGTTCCCACTTTAAAAACAGAAGCTGCTGTTTATTGGCTTCAAACTGTAAGTACATTTTATTGTTTGTCTTTTAAACATACTGTTATAGTTCTGTTGCTATTTTTAATGCATCAAGGACATATACAAAGAGCAACTCGTTTTTGCTAGCCAGTTAGCTAAGTTCTAGTGCAACAAACACCAACAAACTTCTATGTTCATAGACAAACAGTTGTTCATGCTATAAATTAAACGCTACCTTTACAAAAATGCGACTACTCAGTCATGTATTCAGCTACAGTAAAGCTTTAATCAGATAAAACGGATATTGAAAGCTAACACCAGCAGTGGACAGCTATATCTACAACACTTTGACACAAATACTAAATGAAATACCATTCATAAACGTCCTTTAAAAGCCGCGATTGGAGAGGTTCTGCCTGACCTCTTCATTTGGGTCTGATTCGGCTCAATTTGATACTAGGGATGGGCAGATCGATATTAAATATCGATATATCGATACTGACGTTGAGTATTGAAAGTATCGATACTCAAATTAAAATATCGATACTAAGGTGTTTTTTTAAACCAGTGATTTTGTTTATTTAACAATAAATTTAATGCATAAAATATGCATTGGATTGGACAAATAACCTATTTTAGCGAATAATTTGTAGTAAAAGTATTTTCCTGTTCATCTGAACACGCAAATGCTGCAAGTCAAAACCAATCGATCACAGAGCGTTCGCTCACTGCTGACACTACATTCAAACAGCTGTAGGGCTGCGTTTAGTATCGTAAGAAACCACTGATGCTTTTGGGAAATGCAGCCCAGAACAATGCTTAACAGAACACAGAGAAATATAATATTATTATTAGTTATTTCACAATAAACAAAAAAATAGCCTACATAGTTTGTGCAATTAGCCTACATTTATTTAAAATTAACGTTAAAAGTTCATATTTATGTTCTGTCAGAATACAAATGTTTCATTTAATGGGTGCAACATCCTGTCAATGGCAGTCCCTTATGAAAATGAACCATTACTACAGTGACCATAGTTCAGCTAGGCATATAAAAGGCTTATTTGTAGATTTTCCATACCAAGTAAACATTTTAATCATGTGTAAACAAAAATATAATCTAATATAATGTTAAGTGTTATACTAATCTTCAATATAATGTTAAGTGGGTATCATAACCCATTTTACTCTTAGTAATTCAATAATTGAATAAATGTTAAAATCTTTAAGTTCATATTAGAGGTATCGTATCGGTATCGATATCGGCGATATTGGCCTTGAAAGTATCGGTATCGTATCGAAAACAAAATAAGTGGTATCGCCCATCCCTATTTGATACAGCAATATAGACGCAATTATTTACTTTCCACCCAAGCGCGTAATAATGGGTGGTAAGGGGCGTGGCTTTTCTGGACGCTTCAGCGAATCACGATAGACTGGGCCAGTTACCAACCTGCTAACCAATCTGATCACATTGCGTATGTCGGAGGGAGTGGTATCTTAGAAGCAGGAAGTCAAACGAGCCGTTCATATGACAGTGGAAACAGAGGTGTAGAATTAAGATAAAATATATGAAAAATACAGCGTTTTAAAAAAAACGAAGCATTAAGACATGTTAAACTGTGCCCCAAGAACACAATCAAGCCTAGAAAAAAAACACGTAACCACCCCTTTAATAAAGCCATAAGCCACTTTAATATCACGCTGGAAGCACAATCTGATACGTAATGTTAGCATTTTAGCATTTGTCAGGTTTTGTTAACTTTACCTACTGTTTCAATGGGAGGTAGCAAAATCTGACAGGGTAGCACAAATTGTCAGAACACCGGCACTTCTCCCCTTGGGTTTTAGGTTTCGGGAAGGGAAAAAAATTCCACCACCCCGTCCAAACTTTTAGGATACCAGGTATCAGATTAACACAATCCATACGCACAATACTTTGGCATGTTCCCTCACTCGAAAGCTTGACATACCTCCCGCGCCTAGTAACGGTTGCTAAACTACGATTGGCCTGTGGTGGTTTTTGGGCATGGCTTAGCGAAGGGTCAATTTAATCGAAGTCTGCTAAGAAAACACTGTCACACAGACATTTCTGCTCTCCATTTCTGTCAATAATCAAAAACTTAACATGTTCTCTTAAACTAGAGTCAGGTATTTCTTAAATAATCAACATATTTAATCTCACTCATGTACATTAAATAAATCATTAATCCAGTGTGAGCCAGTAAAATTAAATTATTGTTAACTATATAAAACTGTGAATTGTGTGAGTATGTATTTCTGTGGAGGATTGGATAAAGACACGGATGTGTTTCAGACACAGTTTATCCTCCTTTACTAAAGTGTTTCTCTCTGTTCTTTGTGTCATTAGTGTGAGATCAGACTCACATGTGTCCAGCTCTGTGTCTCTGAAGAGTGATGATTCAAATAAAGGATTACCACCAAACTTAAGTGAGAGAAAAACATCATCTGATAAAAGGTATTTAGTATGTTTACATTATAGTGTTGCATTATTTGTCCTCAGTGGTGTATGTGATTGAACTTGACTGAATAAAACAATAAGTCACAATAAAACTCAATTCCTGGGAAACTTATGAAGCTCATTCCAGTAACACAATTACACAGACACAAGGAGGCATAAATTCACTATGGAAAATAGATCATCAACTAAACATGTATATCCAGCAGTGCACATACCTTTTTTTGGTCTGGTTCTCAAGGGAGCAGCTGAAGATGCTGATTGGTACTTTATTTGGCACACTTATCCTACAAGCTGTCGTCATCACTTTCCTCCTGACTGCTCTCCATACTGTTATTTTCTCTCGAACATTGTAGATGATGATGATTTTTTTAGTTACATTATTAGCATTATTACATTTACTTACATTAATGACACAGACAACAGCAGGAATATTATGCTGCTGCTGTCATCTTAAGAGCGAATGCACGGACCGAATATACTGACACACATCCTCAACTGTTCACTTATGATATAACCAAAAGTATATTGCCGAGACGGGTATTTTGACTTAATTTTGTGTGTATGTGTCTGGTCAAGCTCAAATAAACACAAAAGAGAAATCAATTCAGTGTTCGAGCGTTGAAATGCATCTCTCTCTCTCTCTCTCTCTCTCTCTCAATTTTCAATTCAGAGTGCTTTATTGGCATGACAATTGTTACAAAGTATTGCCAAAGCATTTCTATCATCAACATATAGTGAATCATATGTACATATAGAAACATAAAACATAAAAAGCAGAACAATTAATCAATTGAACAATTTAGAATTGTGTGTGTGTGTGTGTGTTTGTGTGTGTTTGTGTGAGAGAATTACTGATTAGTCGACTCCTCCCTCTTTTTGTGACAGGTATCAATGTATCTTGCTGCTAGTAGGATACAGTCTCTTTTTTCACCTAATAAATGTTGAAGTTGTGTTTTATTGTTTACTTTTATGAAGTTAGGGCAATGTATTGAAAATTTTGGATAAAATGTCTTTCTGATTTCCTCATAGTTAGGGCAGCTGGTGAGGAAGTGTTGCTCTGTCTCCACTTCTCCCAGGTCACAGTAGGGGCAGATGCGTCTCTCTCTGGGCAGCCAGTTCTGTCTGTATCTGCCCGTCTCTACAGTCCGCCTGTGATTGCTCAGTCTGTACCTCGTCATTATTCTTCTTCATTTACAGTCTTTCACTGTACTCAGATATTCTGCTGTGGTGTAGTCTCTATTTAGGGCCAAATAACATTCAAGTTTACTTTTGTTTTTCTATTGTTTCAGTCCAATATGTCAGGTAATTGTCTTTTTGTGCTTTTGTAATTTGGTTGGGCCGAATTCTGTGGATGAGAGTGTCAGTGTCCTGAGGCTGGCTGTTGTCAGTTGTGCTAGTTTGTTTTTGCAGCCTCAGGACCATCTGAATCAGGGGGCTTTTTTCAATGTTCACTTCATGGTTTTTAAGGGCTTTAGAATGATAAGAGTTGGGGTCACTCATTTTTAGATGTTTCCAAAATTTGATGGCTCGTTTCTCAATGTGGATTAATAGAGGGTATTGGCCTAATTCTGCCCTGCATGCGTTGTTCGGTGTATTCCTCTGTACTCTCAGGATACTCTTACAGAACTCGGCATGCAGGGCTTCTGTTGGGGTTTTGTCCCATTTTCTCAAATTCGTGGTTCAGGAGAGGACCCCAAACTTCACTGCAATATAGTGCAATTGGTTCTGTGACTGATTGGAATATTTTGAGCCAGATTCTAATTGGTAATTCAATTTGGATTGATTTTTTGATGGCATACAAGGCCCTTCTTGCTTTCTCTTTCAGTTCATTCACGGCCAAATTTAGCTTTCCAGTTGCACTTATTTTCAGCCCAAGGTATGTGTAGCTTGTGGCATGATCAATTGTTTTCGTACCAAGGGTGAAATTGTGTTTCTTTCCCTGACATCTAGGTCTTTTCTGAAATGTTAGAATTGTTGTTTTAGTTGGGTTAATAGTCAGGGCCCAGGTCTGACAGAACTGATGCAGGATGTCCAGGTTCTGCTGTAGACCCTCTTCTGTTGGAGACAGCAGGACCAGATCATCTGCATACAGGAGGAACTTTATGTTGGAGTCATGTAGTGTGAGACCAGGTGCTGCTGATTGTTCTAGTTGTTTCATTAATGTAAATATTGAAGAGGGTCGGTGATAGTGGGCAGCCCTGTCTCACACCCCGCCCTTGAGTGAAGAACTCTGTTTGTTTATTGCCAATTTTAATAGCGCATCGATTGTTTGAGTACATTGTTTTAATAATGTTGTATGTTTTTCCCCCAATACCTAATTCTAGAAGTTTAGACAGAAGACCTTCATGCCAAATTGAATCAAAGGCCTTCTGGAAATCTACAAAGCAAGCAAAAATTTTGGTTTTGTTCTGGTTAACACATTTGTCGATCAGGGTGTGTAGGGTGAAGATATGGTCTGATGTTCTATAATTTGGTAAGAATCCAATCTGACTTTTGCTCAGGACATTGTGCTCTGTAAGGAAGTGTATGAGTCTTGTGTTGATGATTCTGCAGAACATCTTCTCCAGATTACTGCTCACACAGATGCCCCTGTAATTGTTTGGGTCTGATTTGTCTCCACTCTTGAATATGAGCATTATGAATCCTCTATTCCAGGTGTCAGGGAAATGACCAACACTCAGAACCAAGTTAAACAGTTTCATTATGGCCAATCTGAATTTGTGATTTGTATTTTTAATCATTTCGTTTAGGATGCCGTCAGGTCCACTTGCCTTTTTTGTTGGCAGGGCTTGTATTTTATCCATCAGCTCTTTTTCAGTGATTGGGTAATCTAGCGGATTTCGGTATTTGCCAATTATATTTTCTATATGATTTAATTTTTCAGATATCTGTGTTTGTTCTATATTCATGTTTAATTTGCTATAAAGTTGTTCAAAGTGGTTTCTCCATGTGTCAAGGTCTTGAATAGTTATTTGTTCATGATTCTTCTTATTCAGGAGATTCCAGTTGTCCCAAAAACTGTTTGACTGGACCGATTCTTCAATAGTTTTGAGCTGATTTTGGATGTACTGTTCTTTCTTTTTTCTGAGTGTGTTTTTATATTTTTTAAGCTCCTCACAATAATGAAGACGTAAATCTGAATCGTCTGGTTGTCTGTGTTTTTGATTTGCAAGCTGTCTCAAATTTTTCTTTATTTTTTTACAATCCAAACCATTTTTCATTTTTTTCTTTTTGCTTATGAGATTTCTTAGTGGTTTTAAGATTAGATACTGTTGCTAAATTATCAAATATGTAATTTATGTTTTCTACAGCCATATTTATGCCATCTTCATTATGAGGATAAATATTTTCTATAAAGTTATCCATTAATAAGCACACTTGGGGGAGTTCAAATGCAGTCAGGTATTTTTCTGTGCTGTTTTGGACCCATCTGTAATTTTTTGTGATGTTATACAGCTTACTGGGTTGTGCATGTATGTTTAGTATTTTCTGTCCTTTTTACATACACAGTAATTTGGCTGTGATCTGATAGGGGTGTTAGTGGTTTGACCGTGAAGGCTCTGAAAGAGAATAGATCTAAATCTGTGATCATGTAGTCAGCTGTTGAGCAACCATGAAATGAACTATAGGTGTATCTCCCAAGAGAATCCCCTCTCACCCTGCCATTGACGAGGTACAGACCGAGGCTTCGACAGAGCTCAAGTAGAAGCCTCCCGCTTTTATTTATTTGGGAATCAGAGTTAGTCCTTGAAAAATTTATGTTGTTTTGTTGAAAGCTCTGTCCAAATATATAATTATTCCCGTTGTCTGTGGTGTAGTCGAGTAGGGATCCCGTTCTTGCATTGAGATCCCCACAGATTAACACACTTCCCTGGGCCTGGAAGTGGTTGATTTGACTGTGGAGGGTCTCAAAGATGTTTTCATTATAGTAAGGAGATTCAGAGGGAGGAATATAAATAGCACATAAGAATATATCTTTTGTAGTTTGACTAAACTGCTTATTGATTTTGAGTCAGATATGAGATTTTTCTTTTTTGATTATTTGAATATATTTATCAATTTCAAGCTTGTGCCAGATTATGATGCCCCCTGAATCTCTCCCACGTGTAATTTTTCATATTTTTGGGATGATATGGATATTTCCCGATATCCTGGGGGACAAAGAGTGACCTCATCAGTTCTGCGCCATGTTTCCTGTAATATTATTATGTCTATGTCTAAAACACTTTTCTTAAAATCCAGGGTTTTGACATTACATCCAAAACTTGATGAGTTAATTCCCTGGATGTTCCACAGTGTGATTGTCAGTGGTTTCATGTGATCAATAAACAATTTTAACATTCCTCTAGAATAGAACCAACTCAACTTGAACCAGTTGAAAATCTTTGTGCATACATGTAGGCTATAAGCATATATACACACACACTTATAATATATATATATACATACACACACACACACACACATATATATATATATATATATATATATATATATATATATATATATATACACAGGCTATTTTTTTAATACATATTTATATTATTATTGGTATTATTATTATTATTATTACTGGTTACCTATCGCCGGGGTTTCTCTGGGTCTTGGCTGTTTTTTCCGCTGCTGGTATGGCGGCACAAGGTCTTGGTGTTGCTGATGCTGACGGTGATGGGGTGCAGGGTGTTCCTGTATGGAATGTGGGTGTGGAGGCAGGAAAGATATCTAGGAAAGATATATAGGCAGATATCTCTCTCTATCTCTCTCTCTGCGTGCTTCAGGTGTTTGAGGCTGTGCACACAGATAACAGTGTGCGAGTCCAGATTTTTGCCTCTTCTTCCACGTTTAAAGTCATTTAAATGTGTAAACTGGCAAGACAAAACATGTCCAAATGTTAAGCTTCCACTCTATGATGGATAAATTTAGCAGTTAATCCGTGAATCACATACCGAACCATGGGGTCTGGTCCGTACGGATGAACTGCGATCTGTTGCACCCCTAATAATCAGTCAACATGCTTATCATCATGATTGCTATCATACCAGAGATGGAGAAAAATCCTACTCCAGTAAGTAAATATGTCCCTGTCCCCAAAAAAGTTGGTGCTCAAAAGTGTTTCCCTCCACGCTTTCTGGTGCACATTGCTTATTTTTACCATGCTTGTATGTACATATGTGCACCCCGGTATATCCATCCATCCAACCAACCAACCGTATAGTCATAAATGAACAAATGCACAGCTATACTGCATTTAATTACTATTTGCAACATTAATTCTTTTCAAATGAGACGGAAGTATCTTTACTAAAGTGTTTCTCTCTCTCTCTCTGTTCTTTGTGTCATTAGAGTAAGATCAGGATCACATGTGTCCAGCTCTGTGTCTCTGAAGAGTGACCGGTCAAAAGATGATCCACCAGACTTCTGTGAGAGAAAACCATCATCTGATAAAAGGTATTTAATGTGTTTCTAATGTTCACACTGACTGTGTTTAGAAGTTGTATCAGTGAATATCAATCATGAAACATTTTAGATCAAGTATTTATCAGAGTGTTCACAGCTAATGCTTTATTCTCTTTCTGTTATATTTTGACTGGATTTTATTTAGTTTATTTGATTTATTTGATTACAGGCTTCAGTATGAGACATTAGACTCAGATGTTCAGACTCACAGTAAACAAAGTTTTAAAGACAATCTCCTGTGGATCTTCCAGGTAGGAAAACACATTTTCATAAATGTTCAGTATATGGCTGTCACGATATTAGATTTTTCACACCACTGTTATTGTGGCCAAAATAATTCACGATATCTATTGAGTCCTTGGTGGGGGGTGGGGATATGTATCAGTCTAAATAATTTTTACTTTTTTTATTTAGTTTTTTTTTCGTTCAGGGTTGCTGCACATTTTATAAAGTTAAATTTAAGGCTTTTTAAGGCCTGAAGAAATAAAAATTAATACTAGCATAGTAGCCTATACATCAGGGGTTCTCAACCCTGGTCCTCGAGGGCCACTGTCCTGCAGAGTTTAGCTCCAACCTTGATCAAACTCGCCTACCTGTAGCTTTCTAGTTATCCTGAACAGCTTAATTAGCTTGTTCAGGTGTGTTTGATTAGGGTTGGAGCTAAACTCTGCAGGACAGTGGCCCTCGAGGACCAGGGTTGAGAAAGCCTGCTATACATTATGGCTGTTACCAATCAAATGAAATCATTATCAACAAAATCCATCTTTGCAATACAGAGGTGACACAGAATGAGAAGTGGCATTAAAGGTGCCCTAGAACATGTTTTTAAAAGATGTAATATAAGTCTAAGGTGTCCCCTGAATGTGTCTGTAAAGTTTCAGCTCAAAATAACCCATAGATTTTTTTTTAATTACATTTTTTAACTGCCTATTTTTGGGCATCATTATAAACGTGCCGATTTAAATCTCGTGCTCCATGCCCCAAGAGCTTGCGCTTGCCTTGAACAGTGCCTAAACAAAGTTCACACAGCTAATATAACCCTCAAATGGATCTTTACAAAGTGTTTGTCATGCATGCATCAGATTATGTGAGTATTGTATACTGTTATATTGTTTACATCTGATTCTGAATGAATCTGAGGCTGGGCTCCGTGGCTAACGGCTAATGCTACACTGCTGGAGAGATTTGTAAAGAATGAAGTTGTGTTTATGCATTATACAGACTGCAAGTGTTTAAAAATGAAAATAGTGACGGCTCTTGTCTCCGTGAATACAGTAAGAAACAATGGTAACTTTAACCACATTTAACAGTACATTAGCAACATGCTAACGAAACATTTAGAAAGATAGTTTACAAATGTCACTAAAAATATCATGATATCATGGATCATGTCAGTTATTATCGCTCCACCTGCCATTTTTCGCTATTGTCCTTGCTTGAATGTTGGGAACATGGGCTGGCATATGCAAATATTGGGGGCGTACACCCCGACTGTTACGTAACAATCGGTGTTATGTTGAGATTCGCCTGTTCTTCGGAGGTCTTTTAAACAAATGAGATTTATATAAGGAGGAGGAAACAATGGAGTTTGAGACTCACTGTATGTCATTTCCATGTACTGAACTCTTGTTATTCAACTATGCTGAGATAAATTAAATATTTCATTCGAGGGCACCTTTAATATATTTACACAGCATTTACAATTTGTCTACATAAATGTAATTCAATATTTAAATATGGATTTTTATTTTATTTTAACTTTTTAATTAAAATGTATCTTAAATATGAAACTAAACTAAACTGCCAGTAGGTGGCAGCAAGTCACTGTCTTAATGAGTGAGTGAGCGAGCCAACCAATTTGTTCAAATGACTGATTCATTCAGGAACGAAGCTTGGATTCATTCGTTCTAAACGCGGATTTAGTCAGTATAACAAACATTTATGTTGCACGGGGGCTCTGTTCTGCTGTTCATAATTTTGACATTTTCGTTGGCAAAATAAAGGGAAAAAAACTATTAACAATACTGTGTTTAAAATGTAACTCACATTGTTCATTTAATAATAAGTTAAAGGAACATTGCATTTGTGCCGATTTGGCACATCTTATAATATGATATAGTGACAAAAAAACTATGCCCGTGTATCTTGGCTAAGGTTGCTGGTGTTGCTACCCTTTGCACTGACTGTAGCTTGGCAAATCCTGTGGATTGGACTGTCTAAGGAGCTGACAAACTCCCATACTGTCGAGCTTACTTTACTTTTTTGGGGTGTGGACAGAAAGTCTCGCTCTCCTGCTCAGAATAGCTGTGCGCGCTACGTCGTGTTCTTGTTTGACAGATGTCAGCGTCAAGGTGCAATACTGCCACCTGAGAGCTCAACCAGGTATTGGCGCTGGAGTATTTACATGTCATGATAACATAAACGTCCTATTCATTTGAAATATTGTGGTCATCGCCAATAACGGTATATTGTCACACCCTAAATTAACACGATATCGATATTTCATACTTTTAATATCACGGCTATCGTCAATACCGGTATATTGCGACAACCATAGTTCAGTATTTATAACAAACAAATATGTTATTAAACAAAGAAATTTCATTTGATTCCTCCTGATTACTTATTTTTCCAGCACGCATATGTTTTTTAAAAATTTCCTATTTGTTAAAATGCTGTTTAGCATGATATAATTATTGATATAATAATATATTAACAGATATAATTATTGAATGAATAGTGTTGACCAAATGCTGATGTACAATTTGGTTTAAATTGTGTTATTCTGTCCTTTTTCTTTGTTTTGTTTACAGGATCTTGAGAGCAAAATAATCACATTTCTGAAGAAAGAGCTGGAAAAGTTAAAAAAAATATTAGAAAATGAGAACACACAAAACTTTGTGAAGGACTTTATTGAGAATAAATGCAGTACCAAAGCAGCAGCTCTTGACCTCACACTACATTACCTGAGAGAGATGAAGCAAGATGAAGCTGCTGATGCTCTAGAAGGTCAGAGACTCATGATCATCTGTCTGATTGACACTTATAAATGTAGGAGAGGAAATTAAGACTAAAACTATTTTCTGTTCCTGTGTTTAGATGAGATGTTCTTCATTCATCAGCTCAAATGTGGCCTAAAGAAGAAGTATCAATGTGTGTTTGAAGGAATTGCGAAGCAAGGTGACTCCACACTTCTGAATAACATCTACACAGATCTCTATATCACTCAGGGTTGCAGTGAACAGGTCAATACTGAACATGAGGTCAGACAGATTGAAGTTGCTTCCAGGCATCATGAATCACAAGAGATTCAGGTTGAATGCAGAAATCTGTTTGAAGCTCCTGAACAAGACGAGGAGATCCGAACTGTACTGACAAAAGGAGTTGCTGGCATCGGAAAATCAGTCTCTGTGCAAAAGTTTGTTCTGGACTGGGCTGAAGGAAAAGAAAATCAAGATATCAGATTCATATTCCTCTTCCATTCAGAGAGATGAACTTAAAGGAGAAAGAAAAACTAAGTTTGATGGACCTTATAACTCAATTTTTCCCAGAGACAAAAGGACTGAACCTTACAAGAAGGAATCAATTCAAGGTCCTGTTCATCCTTGATGGATTGGACGAATGTCGCCTTCCTCTGAAGTTTGATTGTAATGAGACGTGGCGTGATGTATCGTCTCCATCATCTTTGGATGTTCTCCTAACGAACCTCATGAAGGGAAATCTGCTTCCTTCTGCTCTCATCTGGATCACCACCAGACCAGCAGCTGCCAGTAAGATTCCTCCTGACTGTATCGACCGGCTGACAGAGATACGAGGATTCAATGATGCACAAAAAGAAGAGTACTTCAAAAAAAGATTCATGGATCAGAATCAGGCCAACACAATCATTGATCACATTAAACAATCAAAGAGTCTCTTTATCATGTGCCACATCCCAGTCTTCTGCTGGATTTCAGCCACTGTTCTCCAGAACATTCTGGAGGAGAAAAGAAATAATGATGTGAAAATCAGTCAGCCTGATGGGATCTCTAAAACACCACAGGAATCAAATACTGAAGACACTCCCAAGACTCTGACACAAATGTACACACACTTTCTCCGCTTTCAGATCCAGCAGAGCCGCAGAAAGTATGATGGAAAATATGCAGCAGATGTTTCCTGGGATAAAGATGCCATCCTTTCACTGGGAAAACTGGCATTTCATCAGCTGGAAAGAAAAATGTGATCTTCTATGACACAGACCTGGAAGCCTGTGGTATTGACGTCTATAAGGCATCAGTGTACTCAGGCATGTGTACCCAGATCTTTAAAGAGGAAACAGGGATCACTGTTGGTACCATGTACTGCTTTGTTCACTTGAGCATTCAAGAGTTTATTGCAGCCCTTTATGCACATCTGTTTCTAGACATCAACAAGAAAATTGTGTTTGATCACGAGTCTACAGAACAGGAAAACAAAAATAAAACAGTTGATTTGCTTAAGACCCTTTATACATATCTGATTCTAGTCATCAACAAGACAAGTGTGTTTGTTTATGGGTCTACAGAACAGAAAAACAAAAATGAAACCCTGATTGATTTTCTCAAGACTGCAGTGGACAAGGCGCTCGAGAGTGACAATGGACACCTGGACCTTTTCCTTCGCTTCCTCCTCGGTCTGTCACTCCAGTCCAATCGACGACTCTTACGAGGTCTGTTGACACAGCAAGATGACAATGACCAGACCAACAAGGAAATAGTTCAGTACATCAAGCAGAAATTAGAAGGTAATCTGCCTGCAGAGAGATCCATCAATCTGTTCTACTGTCTGAATGAACTGAACGACCAAACTCTGGTGAAAAGAGATTCAGACCCACCTTAGCAAAGGAAGTCTCTCATCTGGTGACCTTTCACCTGCCCAGTGGTCTGCTTTGGCCTTTGTGTTGTTGACATCAGAGGAAGAGCTGGAGGAGTTTGAGCTTCAGAAATTCAAGAAATCAGACGAGTGTCTCATTAGATTATCGGCAGTCATCAAAACCTCCAGAAGAGCTCTGTAAGTCATTCAGTATATTTTGTCATGTTTTGCTCTCATCTGAAAATGCATTTATCTACATTAATCTATAGTGATTCCCAATCATGAACATGATCTTAACCATTTAAAGCCTGACATATGATATAATGGTCTGAAAAATATAATTTTGTTAAATGGAGGAGAAGGTAACATATAATTTTTGCGGCAGTGGGCGGGAGCGGGACAGATTCAGGCGGGAGCGGGATTTGAAATATTAATAACAAATACTATTTCTTAGGTTCTTAGAATTAAAGGGGGGGGGTATCACACATAATTTCTGTCAATCTCATGTTATTCTTGAGTACAAATAGAGTAACAATGCATCCTTCATATCTCTGAAAAGTCTTTAGTTTTGTCATATTTATAAAAGATAGATACGCTAAACCGAGTCTTTCCTGAAAAGGCCGAGATCCTAGAGGCGTGCCTGCCATCAGTGCCGTGGGCAAAGCTAAAGAGCCACGAGCGCACGCAGCTTTTGCGTAGAGATGTCTGCTAGCTGCGACATTATTATAAATACAAAGGGAACAAAAAGTTTGTGTTGTTTACATTATATGCACTTGAGCGCCGATTGCCAACAAAACAGACATCTGATGCAGCTTTACTCACCACCTGCAGTCTGCAAATCCAGCACCGAACTGGGACTTGTTTATAAAGTATTCATCACCGAATTCCCAGGAACAAACAAACATATGTGTGCAACTCCGTTGTTGCCCAGGAAAAACAAACTTCATCCTCTGTTCCCTTAATGTTTGGTTCTTTGGGAAGCTGAAAAAGGTAATCTTTCCCTCACAACCAAAAACACACTCCTTTGGTGACAGGAGCTGCGTCTCATTCGGAGGCTGCGATCTTCGGAGATCTCATTTGAAGGCTTAATACTTCATCAAGTATGTCATATTTAAGAAAAGTAACCATAATAAAATTGACTAATATTCATTGTGAGGTGTAAAACACTGTAATTTCTTTCTGGCATTGCAATCTAATGGTTATTTTTCTTAAATGAGAATGCCTCTGATGTATGCAGCCTTCAAAGGGTGCAGCCCTGAATTGGGACACTGTTGCCATTGTTGAAAAATCTCTCGGCTTCCGTATCCTGAATGAAACGCGTTGATGGGCGTGCTTTTGCTCTTGTTCTCTTGTTCTGAGTGATGTGTTTGCACATGCTTACCAGGGAGAAGTGCCTATACAAGGAATTCCGCCCTTTAAGTGATAAAGGGCCATACTAGAAAAAAACTCTCTGAATACCGTACCGAAACCGGAAATAGTCATTTGGCACAGAAATACTCCGTCATACGTCCAACTCGTGTTTTTGAAACTTTGGCCATGTTTAGCATGAGAAACCAACTCTTCAACAGTGTAAATAAGTCAGAATGCATGAAATAGCATTGCACCCCGTCTTGTGTGTATATATATATATATGCTGTTTATGTAAAAAAAAAATAATGGAAAACATTTTTAATATTTGTATATATAAATATGTATTGTTTGTGTTCCATCTAATTCTGTGATGTGATATATTTCCATTGTAGGTTAAATAATTGTAACTTAACAGACAAAAGCTGTTCAGCTCTGGCTACAGTTCTTGGATCAGATACCAATCTGAAAGAGCTGAACATGACCAATAATAATCTGCAGGATTCAGGAGTGAAGCTGCTCTGCACGGGCCTGAAGAATATAAAATGTAAATTGGAGATACTGAGGTAAGTTGAGCCATAGGAGTCACATGACAAGAGTGAGGCACGATGACCGACAGGTCGATGCCAGAGGCAAAAGTGCAAGAACATTTGTTAATAAAAGTTGCATTTATTTGATTAATATAAGTGAGTTTGTCTTTCTGTTTGTCTGTCATTTTATTGTTGTTGTGTTTTTCATTAAAAATAGTAATGAACCACAAAATAAGCATTCTTTTTAAATTAAGGGGAAAATCCAAATCCAATTTTTTATAATTTATTTCTGTTACAATGCAGGTATACCATGTCATCAGTCTCATTTGTTTTGTTATAAAATTGTGATGTTTAATGTAAGTTTGTTATCGTACTATTTTATTGTTGTTTTTTCATTAAGAGTAATATTGAATCAACATTAAGCAATCATTTTGTTCGAAGTAAAGGAAAGATCTAATGTTAAAGATCAAAATGGGCTCTGTGCACAAGATGGCACCAGTGAGCTGCGGTGATGCGAGTTTACCTCCACTCATACACTTTCGGTCTTAAAGGGATAGTTCACCCAAAAATGAAAATTTGATGTTTATCTGCTTACCCCCAGGGCATCCAAGAAGTAGGTGACTTTGTTTCTTCAGTAGAACACAAATGATGATTTTTCAAATTTTCATTTTTTGGTGAACTATCCCTTTTAACAACCTAGTTTTTAGGCCCAATCCCAATTCTACCCCTTTCCCCTACCCCTTTGTTTTGTGAGTTCACGTGAAGGGGTAGGGGTGTCTCGATTCTCTGTTGGCTGAAGTGGTAGGGGTAAGGGGAAGGGCCAGATAGCCCTCCAAATGAAGATTTTTCGGGACCACACTTCGAACCGTGAAAATTTCACTGCATACACCGACTACCGTGCTGCTAGAATGCATGTATTGTGTAAGCTTTTCCACTCAGGATCAATCATTTAATACCCACTACAATGCTAAATAAAATGAGTTTTAAAAAAAATACATCTTTTATTACATCTCGTATCATATGTAAACTCTTGCGTTACCAAGGCAACTGTCTCGTTTTTATTGCTTTGCAAAGAGGTCCGGTATCGCAGCACCACAGTAGAAAACGAAACCATATCCGTACCGGCCAGCTCGGCACAGAATGGAAAGGTTAAACAAACAGCTTGGCCCGATGGAAAAGCGGCTTCACCAGTCTCAAGAAACTCAAAGGCTCTACGTTTTCAAACTGAAACTGAGCGCCGTCCAAAATACAGCGCGAAACAATGTTGGAGTGAGTAATCTGTTAAATGTGCTCATGCATGATTTCTGTTGATATGTGCACTTCATTGCTGTTATGATGGTGGTCTATCAGAGACAAAAGAAAACATCATTCTTATATTAATGTGTACCTCTGTGTGGTAATTCATTGAGAAATTCTGAGATTATCTTTCATTCTTTCTCCTGTTATTTGCCTCCATATTCAGTTATCAGGTTTTGCAACTAAAGTTCAGTACATTTGTACAAAGAACAAAATAAAATTCACTTTAAGGATTATATTGTTCAGTGTAACTGATTAATCAGCTGAATGTTTTCATCCATGTTCTAGACTCTCTAACTGCAGTGTAACAGAAGAGGTTATAAAGCTCTGGCTTCAGCTCTGAGATCAAACCCTTCACACCTGATAGAGCTGGATCTCACAGGAAATGATCCTGGAGAATCAGGAGTGAAGGATCTCAATAATTTACTACAGGATCCAAACTGTCAGCTGAAGACACTGAGGTGAGACGGGATGAAATAATATAAAACTAGTTATATGCAGGCTAAATATTTATAACAAATATATTATTTTAGTTATACAATAAGCTGGACAATTTGTTGTATCAAAATGATCAAGATCAGATCAGATGCTGTGGGTTCTGTTATGATGATGATAACCGTCAACACAGTTTAGTTGTACAAGCTACAGGTCAAATAGACATTATGGGTCAGTGTATGTGCTGCTATTATGGAGTATGGTATACCTTGACAATTAACATGCACAATTTTGTTTTTGTGCACACTCATTAAAAATTCTTGATAACCTTTCAGTCTGTTTTCTGAACACAGTTGTTTTCTATCAAGCCCAGATTCACTGTATCTCTACAGCAAGTCTATGAGTCTCCAGATGTTAACAAACATGCAGTTTCACAAGCCAGTTTTCTCTGCTGATGTTTCTCACTCCTCGTGCTTAAAGGGGTCATGAACTACATTGTTTTATTGTTTTATAATGTTTCCTAATGTGCACTTATAATGTTAGTATGATTTTTTCATCCAAAATTGTCATAATTTACAAATAAAAGGCATTTTTCCTAGCCTGATTTTAGCCCTCTGATTTGAACACTCTGTTTTAAGGTCTGCTGTGAGACTTCAGTGTCACGCGATATCACGCGTTCAAGACCGGAGTTCTCACGTGAGACTGGCCCTGCGTCTCAATCAGCTCCCTAGCTCCCTAGGTCGTGAATCAGTATAATGAAAGTGAATGTGGCTGATACCCCGATCAGTGCCCTGACTACTGAACTAGGGAGCTGATTGAGACACACGGTAGGATTATTATTAAAAATAGTAGCCCGCAAGAAGCTTGAAATACTGATTTGCAGCGAAAACAACATAAAGAAAAGAAGAATATGGAGGAGGAAATGTTTGGGGAGACGTGAAGAACAAGGATTGTGTGTTCGGCAACGACAGTTGGAGCTAAATACATAACTTTTCAATGTGCTGCAGTTGCGGATGGTCAAGCAAATGTTTGTGTTTTGTTTCCGTTTGATAGAATTGTAATGTTTATCTGAAACGAAGCCATGCTTGCTGATATTGTGGTCTATAACTTCTCCCCGAACTCCCCGCTGCTCTGTATCTTGCTCTCTCATTGGCTGTCAGTCATCACCGATGTAGTTTTCAGTCAGAACACTTTTCACACAGCAGGATTTTGAATCGCCGACAGGTCCAGATATTTAGCATGCCAAATATCTCACGGGCGTCGGCGATTCTCTCAGATCACGTCTTTGCTCATTCACACTGCGTGATTGTCACTCGCGTGAACGAGCACCGATTTGCCTGTGATTTCGGGCATTTGTCGGCGATTTCTCAAAACCTGTCGGCGAGCCAAAATCGGGGCTAAAATCGTGCAGTCTGAACTCGGCTTTACATCTTTGCATATGAAATAGCCAAAGATTACTCTCTCTTTTAGCGCATTTTACTATTACAGCTCTCAAGGTTAACTAATCATGAAAAGTGCTGCATTACATTTAGATCTGTTGCATTATATTTAGATCATGGCTTGAAAGGTTGCAGAATTTGACATTGTTGTCGATCACAGACATGTTGAGAGTATGAAAGCAGTGATCTCGTCATTGAAACTCAATTTCTGCTCACTAACAAATACTTTCATCGTTTCATCAAACGCAATATAATTATTAAGAGATTCGTCGAATAAAATGGGAGTTTTGTGCCCTTTGATCGACAGCTTCAGCGCACGCTGCTCCAACGATTACAAAGGGAGCTTTCTTTAATCACTTTCTTTATATAATTTAATCACATTTACATAACAGATTATTTTCATCCTACTAAGAGATACAATGCAAGTTGACATTTAGTCACAGGTTTGATTTACTGACACAGACAAAGAACATCTGACTGTACATGAATCATTAATATCAGATCAGGCGTTAGAATTAACACAGTTACTGACATGTTGTTGCATTACTGTCGAGTCCAGGCACTGCACAATATTTTGTAATCCTCAATGGCATGTTTATTGCTTGGTACCTGGTTTAGCACCACATAGGCCTATGTTATTTAACTATTACATGTAGGCGGGGCTAAACAGTCAGTGATGAAGTAGGCGTTGATCATCTTCTGCGGAGGCGGTGCTTGCTGCCCTTTGACGTCTTAGATCCCTAGATCCCACTTTGAAAAGCCTGTCGTTTGCTGGGTCTGGTGTCAATAAAAGCTTTTATTGGACTAACAAGGAAGTTTTCAGTTCTGAAGCTTACAGGATATTCTTATTGTATGATGACCTCTTTGATGTCAAAAACTCAAGGAAAATTTGATTTCTCAGTTCATCACCCCTTTAAAAGCCAGAAAGATCTTGAGGCCTTAATTTCACACTCTGTATTCATACTGAAAATCATGATCTAGTGAACTTTTGCCCTTCTGCTCGGTGGGACGTTTCTGTTCTTATGAGTTTAACTCTAGAAACTCTAGTTTCTTTTAAATAACACTATTACACTTTGTTTTCAAAAATTTTTATATTTATTTGTGTATTTATATGTTAAAAGAAAAGTGTTACATAAATAACTAACTAGAGCTTGTCTTATCAGTCAATTTTGTAATGCAACACACATTTAGTTGAGAACTGAATTGTCTCTTCTGCAGGTTTGTGAGTCTTGCTGCAGATGAAGCCTGTCAGTTTGTGAGTGGGATTGTGGGTAAAAACCCGTTACTCCTGAGAGAGCTGAATCTGAGTGAACATGAACTAGGAGACACACGAGTGAATCAGATCGCTGCTCTACTGCAGGATAAACACTGTTGACTCAAAACACTGATGTGAGTATTGTTCATTTATTTGTAATATTACTTTACTTTTAATTGTAATGTTACTGTAGCTGATAATAATATTTCCTCACTTGTGTAAGTCAGAGTAGTTTTCTCAGTGTCACACTGAGCCACAACAATGTGAAGTAATACAATTAAACAAGCAATGAAAATGTGACATCAAGCTTTAAATATTTTGTTAAAACTTAAAAATCCCTGTAACGTCTGGATGGATCCGTTCAGAGTCAATAAACTTTGGAGTTTTCAGAATGCTTTTAACCTGATGAACTTTGTTTCTTAATCACTAAATCGGCTCCGAACAGTCTACTAAAGATGAGCCCACTTGACACCTTTGTTGCCCTCCGAGGTAACACAGCAGGCCCAATTTCCTTGCTCTTAGGACATCAAAGGGGCCCCTCATGTGGACTATGGGCCAGATCCACATTCCAGCACCCACACACACTGGCACACACAAAAACACACACACAGACACACATACAGAAACACACAAACATAAATTTTTAACTGTATATATATCCTACCACTATGCTGAAATATATATTTCATATATTTTAGGGCCTATGCATGTTTCCTAGTGTTTAAATTAGTGTATTTGTGCTAGTGTGCATTTTAACGATATAATTTTGTCTGTAAACCATAACTTCTTGTCTATGCCTTTCTAATCTGGCGAGTTTGGTCTCTCCGTAAAGCTCCGGACTCGAGCTATTTACTGAGGTGGTCACACGGCTGACATATGCATTTTTCTATGTTTTAATGATACTGTGAAGAAAGCACTCGATCTCGAAATCCGGTCTGATGGCCACTAAGTATGCAAATTCATCTAGGAGACCAAACCAAGGAACTTTGCCCGCCAGATAGTGCTGCGCATCTATTGGCCGCTACAATTCAGGAGGTGTGTTAGTTTGGGTTTCCATAAAAACAACAACACACACCTTTTCTTTTTTCTCCCGGTGACCTCCCGATCGTCTCGTGCACGTCTCCCCGGACGCCTCAGGTGACCGCGCTTCCCAACCACGCGCGCAGCTCGGGAGGACCACTTCCTTTCTCTCTCTCTCTCTTCGGTTAAGTTACTTAAGTTTAAACCTCTTTGAAAACCCCGCCGGAGAAACCCTCTCGGAAAGGACCAAGCCAAGCGCGTTGAAACTGCTACTCACGGACTTGAACCAATAAGCAAGTATTATCATTTACCTTAAATTTGTCTAAACTGATTTCTGTGCTGGCTCTCTCAAAAGGGTTTAACTGTGTAATTTGCCATTCTTTGATCATCTTTCTTTCCCTGTCTTTTCTTCATTTTCATTCTCGTGTATATATATGTGTATTCTTGTATATATATTTAGATGTATAACCTCTGTATCGTAGTTTGCATATATTAAAACGTTATTCACGCTCGATTGTTCTGTTTGTTCTTTCAGCTGAAAACCAAGTCACTTTAACGTTTTTCGATCGCTTTATGCTTTGAAACAAAGTTATTTTCACGGCCAGAGAATAACTCTGTTTATAATATTCTGTGAGGGACTTAGTTTGCTGGACAAACGAACAGTTTCTCTAAATAATTATTAAACCAGAACTAATCATATATGTAATTGATTATAATTCGTTGTAATTGATTCACAATATGTTTAATTCCCCGTTGGGTCGATATATGAATCATAATTTATTCATAACCTTATGAATTATTATATTCATATTTCATCCATAAATTGATTAATAACTGTACGAACCGCTACATTCGTTACATCCCTTAGTGTTGCTGTAATGATGTTTTTGAACATTTTCCTTTCCCATGAGTTTAATGTACAACATTTAGGTGCTTTCTGCATATATTTACTGTCTTGACATGTTTTTTCTTTATGAAATAACACACAGACTACTTCTACTTTTGTTGAACCTTTCAGCGAAATTTGCCATTTTGGATACAAAATAGGTGATTATTGTGATTTGTATAGATCCGATGAGATTTGAAAATGATGGGATGGGTGGAAAATGGGTTTTTGAGGACAGTTTTGGACAGGAGATCACAGACCGGTCGGTGTGTGACATCAGAGTACTAAGAGAGCAAGTCAAAAGCTTACAGAGTCGTCTGGTTTCTAATCACTCTCATGGTACTTTAATCTCATACACTGATCGGTCTGTGCAGCACTGCTTCAAGTCGAACACACCTCGGGTCTCATGAAATCATGAGAATCAAGCCTTCTGAGTTGTCCAAAAAACAAAATGTCTTAATGTAAGAATCTCATTAAGTAGTGTTATGATAACCTTCATTTAATTGGCTTAAGTATCGATATGTAAAAGTTTGGGACTGTTAATTAGCCTGACATGGCTGACTTGTTTTTATTTAACTTTGTTAGTGTTTTTCCACCGAATCTAACGTTAGCTAGCATACTTTTCATTCCAAATATAACTTGTATAACACTACTAACATTACCATTTACTATACTGTCATAACTACAACGTAATTAAACAGTTTTTTTTTTTACACATACAAGATGTTCTTTGCAGTTTCATAATGACATGGTTTAAATTAACACTTAGTCAAATGCAGGTAAAAATCAACTGTGGCGGGTGATGATGTGAACTAGCCAATTTGGCATGTTATGCTTCACAGATTATGTTCACTCAATTTGCTGGTGAAGTTTATGTAATGTGCTAGTCAATATGAATATTAAATATTAAATATAGCCGAATTGAGCAGTATAACTAGCACTAGAACAGGCGTGACACTGCCTCACAGTGCAGCACTAAAGCTAATGAACTATCTTTTCCAAAACTTGTTTGATTGAAACTTACATTAAGATTATTAAATGCTGTTTTAGTATTGTCCATCATTGGTTCATGTTAACTAATGTAGTTAATGTTAACAAATGAAAGCTTATAAAATGTTAGTGAGTAGACAATGTGTCTGAAAACAACCAACATAAACAGATTTGTCCCAGTAATCAAACCAAGAATGACACTGACACGAAAGAACCTTAAAGATGAGATGAAATGAATGTGTGAACTAACATAAATAGATTGACAGTTTCAGCCTTTGTATTGTTACAGTGTCAGTAGTATAATTAAATGAACAATGTGTAGTCTTTCTCCATGTTTTTGCTCCTGGATATCCCTGTTTATTTGTCGGCAAAAGTCTGCTGGATGAAGCTAAACATGTTAGTTGATCATCATAGATCTGTGTCATTGTCTTTTCTCTTTCTGTCTTCAGTCTGATTAGATGCAGTATTACAGAGGAACAGTGTGTCATCCTGACTTCAGTGGGAGTATAATAAAAAACACAGAAGTGAAGCACCTATGTGATGTACTGAAGGATTCACACTGTAAACTGGAGAGATTGAGGTCAGTAACATTCACATACAAGAATCAAAATGCTGAAAATCACTTAAACAGATTAAACTAAAACACTTCATACTCTATATCACAGTGGGCCTCATTTATGAAACAAAACATATTATGACAGAAAATTGGGCGTTTGGCCATTTCCACGTAAAACTTGGCATTTATCAATATGAGCATGAGCGGTGGCTATGATCAGATCTCACGTCAGGTCTCAGCTCAAGTTTCTGAGTTATCGTGAACTTGTGTGCAGCATAGTAAATCTGCTAGAGAATTATGATGAGAGCATTTTGTTCATTAAGTTGGCTTGAAAAAGTTACTGAAATGCAATTTAACACTCTGAGGTCACCGTGGGTTTTTTTTTTCTTATCAGTGTGAAAGAGACTCAAAATACTCCGTCAATGTTGCACATACAATTAAGAGTTATACACCATTTTAATCTGTGGAATATCTTTTTATTTGTGTACACTCAAAGTAAATGTTGTGCTTTTTGTAAAATAAAGAAAACAAAACATGATGCATGATCTCTCGTTTCCCTCTGAACGAAGTCCAATCTGATAGTTCTCAGAAAATGAACTGTAACTTAGTGAATACTAATCACAAAAAAATTACACTTATGTCTAAAAAAACGTTAAGATGTCAGGTTTTAAATCAACCTTCTGTGTTTATGTAATCTGTATGAAAAAAGAGCCATGTCAGAAGTCCGTGATTCAGCTCATTATCTGCTAATGCGGCCATGCCCACGGAGCCAGCGCTATTCAGAGTCAAATTCTGAGGCAACACATGCATTCATCATCTCAATCATGTATTTATTGTCTTGAAAAGTGTTTTGAATAGCCATAGTTAGCGATCTCTTGCCTCTGTTAGTTCCTTGATTGTCACATGATATGCCTCTTCTTTTACTGAGGCATTTGTGGACTAAAGGGGCAGAGCGCCCTCCGGCTCCAAGTATGAATTGTAAACAGTATCCAGCGCTCATAATGATGACAATAAATATAGAATAAATATTACTGCTCTGTATAGAAAATTGATATAAACATATGAGAATCCATCAATATTTCTCCAAATGTGCATGCTTTTAAGCATATTAAGAAATTATGGTCAATATAAGATTTTAAGAGTCAAAATGTGAAGCTTGAGTCTTAGATCTTTTTAATGATTATAATTTGTCAACTGCACATTAACATTTAGGCCCTATAATATAACAAATATAGTAGCCTATATGAAATGCCATAGAGGTAGGAATGTTCAGACGCTTTGCATCAGTACATAAGTACATTAAAATAGAAATCCATTATTTGGTTAGAGACTTGAGACTTCTTTTAAAAACAATGGGTCTCATTCATGAAACATTCGTAAATATATGAGTAAATATGTGAGTGATTTGCGCGTAAAGAGACTTTCCCGAAAACTCTCCTCCTGATTCACAAATACTTCGTAAACATCAGAAGTGATAGTGAAATGTGTGTGTGTGTTAATGAATTCCAATCAGTCGTAAATGGGACGCGCGTGCACATTCGTTCTCAATTACCATAAATCCCACCCATTAAATCCGACTGACAACTATATATGGGCATCATATTATGACACCAAACTAAGGATTTTGGCCATTTTATAGGAAACAATTTCCATAGTTTGCCCAGCCCTACTGAAATCAATTAATTATTTGATTAAAGTGCTCCGTTTGCAGATGCTATAGGTGCGTTCACGCGGCCTCGTAATTCCTGTAGTTACGAGATTCTAGCTTGTAAAAAGCGTTCACGTCCTCGTAGAGTTCGTAATTACAGCTTGTAAGCTGGGAGTTTTCTGAAAGCTCCCACATGTAACATGTGGCCACTATACCACCTGACCGCAGTAGATTGATTTATTAGGCGTTGATAGTGGTGCCATGGAAACGCATAATTTCCAGTCCAAGGACCAAAAGAACGTGAACAGCTCCGAATATAATGTCACGTGTTGTCATTTCAAGATAGCGGTAAATACAAGGTGACGTGAACGCAGCTTATTACTGGCTCTCACGACAAAAGTAAAAAGAAAAAACGTATGTAATTACTATATATAATATTTTTTCAAAATGCTGTGTAAATATGTACCTTATTAAGGTGAATTAAAATGCAGCCTTATTAATGAGCAAAACGTTCGGATGTTAAACGCACTATTTACGCGTGGCTGGGAGCAGGTGTAGATTTCTTTCGTACCAACTAACATTTGGAAAATACGAACATTTTAATGAATCCGAAAATTTACGCCAGAACCACTTTACACACGATTTACACAAAAATTAGTTCTGCTCGTGTTTCATGAAT
This sequence comes from Culter alburnus, assembly GCA_028476615.1. Lineage (NCBI taxonomy): Eukaryota > Metazoa > Chordata > Actinopteri > Cypriniformes > Xenocyprididae > Culter > Culter alburnus. Next base: position 21,602 of record JAOTNS010002218.1, on the reverse strand, counting down.
GAGACCCATTATAATGGCAATGTGTTCAATCTTTTGACTGGTACTGTAATTTAACATAGGCCTATACAAAATTTCTTCATATCATGTGCAATGCATACGTGCATGCATGAGATCACAAAATCATGTTTTTTGTTTTGTCCTGAAGAGGGTTTTTTCACAGCCTACCTGACTGAAAGGCCTCATTAATATGCAAGTCATTTCAGGTCATTATTATGCCATTCTTTTGTCTTCTCAGGTGAGAATCACCCATTATTCATGATGATTCACGCCTCCACGCATACTGTGTTTCTTGACAAAAAGTGTCTTAGAAAATTTAAATCTCTCTATTGTTTTATATGAAGGAGTAGGAAGGATAATTTTTACTTCATTCTTAAGCAAAAACTCTAGTCTACAACCTCCAATACCCAGAAGTCTTGTGAACACAGATTTAATATATATTTTTGGGCCTTATTTCAGTGACTTAAGTTTTTTGTTTTTTCAATAACCACGCATAAACATTATTCCTTCAAAAACACAAACATGTACATACATGTTCCTCACATATTATGGTAGCCTAGTTTGTGCTGAATACAGTGTAATGACACTTGTGTCATTAATATGTTTATGAACAACTGAAAAAAGCACAAATGTCAGGGCATGTCAAAACTTCTCCAGGGCCCCAAAAATCCTCAGACCCCTGAGGGTTAAACTTATTTTTCTGAGACTAAAATTTCTGATTCTAGCTCCTCCTAGAGGTTTAAAGCTAGAACCACCAGATTCCGCTCAAACCTTCAGACTGTTCTGACTTAGTGTGCTTTATATTTTCTAACTGATTGGACTCACGGTTTTCCTAAAAATGCTGATTAAAACTTGGAAAAATCACATTGACTTTCATTGACGGAATGTTCAACTGTCAGAATTCAAAGGCTCCATTCTCCAGACTCATTCAAACTTCCATTCTAATATTTCTAATCTTTCTATCTATCTGTCTGTCTATTAAAACTACTCAACTAAAACTTAAACCTTCAAACTTTTAAAACTACTTCAAACTTTCTGGCTAGGCTTGTGTAATAAATTCATTTTGACTTGACGTGTGTTGTTTTATAATGAATGCCACTACAGCCTAATTTGTGTTTAATTTTATAGTTAAATATATAATTTATAGTTACTCATTTTTCATTCTTGTTCTGCTCTGAATCCCTTTAAATTTAAAGGATTTTGTGGAGTGAGGGAAACTAAAATAGCCTAGGATAATGTTTAAGATGTTTGTAAATGTTCCATTTTATTTACTGGTATTTAATATACATAGAAATTAATGTAATTGTTTGCTATTACAAGGTAAATGGTAGGGCTGAAACGATTAGTCGACATTATCGACAACGTCGACAATACAAAATTGTCGACAAATATTTTTGTTGTCGAATAGTCTCTTGATCTCATATTACCTATTTGAAGGGCCTGCAATAACGCGGTGTAACCAGTGGGGCGCTGTAGCGCAATACTGTAATGCAGCCCTCCCGGATCTAATCCAATAAAAGAAGTCAGCGCTTTGGAGTGCATAGTGCAAACGAAGTCGAACCCGTGAAATGTGGGAGATTAACATAAACATAACAAACATAACGTTTAGCATAACTACAGAATACTGTCATGCAGGGCCACCAACTCTCATTCAAACAAACTGTTCTCACGCCACAAGTCCCACACAGTGAAAGATGCATCGCAGAGCAAAGAGGACACAGACAACGCACGGACAGATCAGGTTACTTTTGATATACAACTAAGTCTCAGCTTTTAAATTCTGTCAATTTTACTACGGGATTCAAACAATACTTGTGGTTGTGACGCTGTTTAACGTGGAGCGGCAGATCGCTGTAACACCTCAGTTCAAGCGGCATGTGGACCTATTCCTCTCTATTACAGCTCGAAATAGACATGAATGAACATCAAAAAGTACTTACTGAACTTACTGAAATGAATCCATCTCTAATGTAATCACTTAATCAGAGTTTTAACCGCAGAAAGAAGTCAATAAAACTAATCAAACAAAGCAAACAAATATATCACACAAAATGTAACATTTACCTCAGGAAAGCCATTCAATGACCATAAACTCGATAGTGTATATATATATTTTCAAATATAGCCTATATATAATATATAACATATATATATATATTATTTTATTTTATTTTATTTTTTTTATTTTTTTTTTTTCCAAAAAAACAACAACAACATAATTACATATATTTTTTACTGTTATTAAAAAGTTATTACAATTCCCAGACTTAAAAACACAGTACCAGTCATTGTAACAGTTGGACTATTGATGACTTCTGAGGAGGAAACAAAACCTGAAGGATATTGGTCTATTCAGTTGGCTTGAAAATCATTGAAAATACACTTTCAAAAGCTTAAGTGATTTCCTTGTTTTATTTACTAGTTAAAGTACAGTATAACTCAATATTTTAACTAATTGCTAAAGTAGAATAATCGAACAAAGCTTACTGATTAATCAGTGCAATAATAGATCATTAGTCGATTAATCGTTCTAATAATCGATAGATTAATCGATTATCAAAATAATCGTTTGTTGCAGCCCTAGTAAATGGGTGTTTTTGGAGTGAGATCAATTTCTTTTTCATCAGATTACTTCCTCTTCTTGGCTGGGTTATGTTTCTCTGTGTCGTGAACTCTAGGGGCGAAGCTTCTAAACCATGAATTTATAGAGGGTGATATTTAAATGAGGATTGTTTTCAGCTGCCACATTTATCAACATGCGGTCATTCGTACGATGGGATTGGCAGCAGACTAATGTTTGATAAATCACATGTGAACCGTGTAGTAAGATGATTTCTGCACTCATTTCTGAGTTAGATTGATAAATGAGGCCCAACGAGTCTCAGTTCACATTATAATTGTGCAAAAAAGGGTTTTTTTTTTTTTTTTTTTTTTGGTGATCTGGTGAAATAAAGATGATGATCTTTCCTCTGTCTGTTTTATTTGATTATGGAGATGATGTGATTTTACAGAATAAAGAGTTTTCTTTTCTTCTGTCTTATTTTCTGCTCTCTCTCTCTCTCTCTCTCTCTTTCTCTCTCTATAATGTAGTTTAAGCCTCTGTTATATGACAGAAGAAGGTTGTTCTGCTCTGACTTCAGCTCTGAAATCAAACCCGTCACACCTGAGAGAGCTGAACCTGAGAGGGAATAAACTAGGAGACTCTGGAGTGAAAAACCTCAGTGATCTACTGATGAACCCACAATTCAAGCTGGAGAAACTAGAGTTAGTATCATTATACTGTACAGCAGTTACAGTGTGATTGAAGTTTATTTATTTTAAGACAGCAGAGCTTATGTTTCATTCTTTATAGCACTGCACTTTCTGGGTTTCACTATTGGTTAATTTGTGTGTGTGTGTCAAATCTAGTTAGTTATTGTTTAATTTCCAGCATTTGATACGATGTACTGATTGTGTTCATGCAGAAATCTGCCTTTTCAACAGAGAATAAAGAACAGAGACGTCAAATAAATAGTTAAAATGAAAGAGGAGAAACAGTATCTTCAGCACACAGAACTAGTGTAACTGGGTTTCAGAACAGACTTTTGGAAACTAAATGCTGCTGAAGCTCTTCAATAAGATGATCATCATAGATGTGAACTGTTGTTATTTCTCTGTCTTCAGTCTGAGTTACTGCAGTATTACAGAGAAACAGTGTGTCATCCTGACTTCAGCTCTGAAATCAAACCCGTCACACCTGAGAGAGCTGAACCAGAGTGTGAATAATCTAGAAATCAAAGGAGTGAAGCACCTATGTGACGTACTGAAGGATTCACACTGTAAACTGGAAAGATTGAGGTCAGTAACATTCACATACAAAAATCAAAATGCTGAAAATCACTTCAACAGTTTAAACTAAAACACTTTATACTCAATATCTCACAATGACTCTGAGTTCTCATTATATTTGTGTAAAATTCTTCACCTTTATGATTTGTTTGTGAGATGATCTCTCTTCCTCTGTGTCTTTCTAGTCTACTGAACTGTGGCATTACAGATGTTTCTTCTTTAACTCAGTCTTTGACTAACTCAAAAGCACTGCAGTTTTTAAAAGATCTTGATCTGAGACACAATAAGATAGGAGACTCAAAGCAGCGGCTCTGTGACGTGCTACGAGACTCAAACTGTGTCCTGAGGTGAGGAAACATCACTGTGATATTAAAGATCTTCATTTACCTCTGATATGTGAACAAACCTTTCAGATATTCCTGAAAGGAAATTATCATTAAGCTTTATTGCAACAAAGGGTTTGTGTGAGAACAACATGTGAAGTTATTAAAATGTTCAACACAAAGGAGGAAAGAGAACAAAATCACACTGTCACAGCTTTATTCAACAACACCTGCTTTATTAACTGTGTCAGTAGAAGTGAATCATTTCAGTTTGAGAATAGACTTGTTCAGATTGCAGGAACTAATAGTAACTCATTTTCACTTTGATCTACTGAACACTGATTGTTTTCTCTTCTGTTCCTCCTTACAGAGTAGATTGAGATCTGTGAAATGATCATGAGAGGATCAGAAATCATCAGGTGATCCACAGAAGAGTCTCTACTGTGTCTGAGGAGAAATAAATGTGTGATTAATGTGTAAATGTGTTTCATACAGATGGAAGAGACTCTTTACAGTTAAATAAAGCAGCATGTGTGTCAGCATGAGTATCAGAATCATGTGATATTGAATGATTAATGTTGCTTTAGTATTCAATCAAATGATGGTTTTGTTATTTAAAGGTGAACAGGAGGAAGAAGCTCAGATGAGTCTGTCAGCAGAAATCTTCAGGCTCTTCAGTATCAGGCCTACAAATATAATAATGATTGGATTGAACTCATCCGATGATTAAAATATTTCTAATCATAAACATGATTGTCAAGTACAGCACATAAATGTGTCAAAAGATATTAAGTCCACATGTTACTTAAAATATTTCCATTATCTCTCTTAAATATTATGCACAGAATATATTTGATTTTGATATTCTGTTTTTATATTAAGTGAGTTATGTGTCTGTCTGTTATTAATGCTCAGATCTACAGTATATTGTCTTTGTTCTTGTGGATGGAGTCTCTTATATTTAGAACAACTAAACATTTTACCAGTTAACAGCATTTGTGTGTCTTTCACTCGCTCTGATCTAGATAGTTTAATGCTTTTCGTTTAGCAATTATAATCTCTTTCACCACATTTACATTCACATGTAAATAAAATGACACTAATAAAGTTAAGAACAATAGTTTTTGTTTAAAAAGTTCACTTGCCTGTTGTATTACAGATGTAGAAAGATTCGCCCATTATAAAGCATTTGTCCTTCGTGTCAGTACGTCATAAATAGAGCGAGGCAACATTTTAATTTCAGAGATTTATCCCTCACATCCAGTGCAGACAACATCACTGATTAGGTCTGGTGTAGACACAGTGTCCTTCTTAAATAAAGATGAAGCTGTAGATGTTAAACAAAACCATATGAGCGATCTTCAGAATTGTTGGAGAAGAAACCATGCTGGACTGTGTTTCTCAAAGCATTGTGAGGGAATCTGATCATAGAGACCATTAGTGCAACAGTGCTATGATCTACTTAGGCCTTACCATCTGAATTATATCATGAATTATATCAATCTATAAGCATCAGAGTTTGCCTCATGAAATCTCTTTAAAATCTCTTTAACAAAGTAAGAGGACCTTTATTGATGAACCTGATTTCACCAAGTGCAACATGTTCCTGGATCAATATTCCAATCAGCCAATCAAATTTGAGGAAATAGTTTAGAGCTGATGTCAAGTTTAGGCATAAAACCAGGATTATGTGCTTCTACTTGAGTTTTATTCACTATCATTTCCCTCTGATTTTAGGGGTCAGTTATGGGCAGTGTTAGGTTTAGGGGAGAGAAATAGTCATTGTGTTTGGAAAGAAATTGCTTATTTCATGGATTTGGATGGACAGTCAGTTTGTGACTCACTGAGGGTTTAAAAAGTCATGTGACAAAGTATCAGATGGACACATAAATGGAGGACAAGACTACAAAACAATAACATATTTTGACTGGAGTGAATCTGTTAAAGATCTGTTAGACACTTTTAAGAATTAAATGAATTACCTAGAAATGTAAGTAAACTCCCTGAAGAAGTGTTTTAAGTGTTTGTGAACCTGTTAGGATCTCAAACTGAAGTCTTCTGTATCAAGCAGTTGTGTTGAAAGTATTGAGGCACTGAGGATATTCAGAACTGAGGATATTTTAGGTAACCATTCGGGTTCAGTTCACTCGACATTGTGCCAGAACTGACGTTATGTTGATCTCATAAAATCAAGCCGTGTTCATAGCGAGGGTTCAGCTCAGCTGCAAACAAAGCCGTTGTCCTCAGCTAAAAACACTTCATGCAACAGAAGATCTCATGAGCTCAGCGGTGTAGCAGATAAAAGAGAAAGATGCACAAGCATTAGACTACTGCAAACACATCACAGAGGCACTATCCACTATCGCCTAGCAACGTTTATCCCAGAGGATTATGGGACATCCACAGTGTGAGCGCCGGCACCATCAGTGTGCTGGGGTCGAATAATGCAAGCGACAGCAACACAGATGTTACACCAAATTCTGTGACCATCATATTCTGTGACTGTAGAGGGCGCTGTTATCACTTGATCTCCATTACTGTACACAAACAGAGTAAATCCAGACTATAAACAGATAAAGATGAAATCTGTGAGGCACTTTTGATTAGAAGTGAGTCATTTCAGGAGTCATATCACTTTCCCATTGTAGGGATGTAAGTAGGAATGATAAGGTCGGCACAGATCGTCTCTGCAACTTCATACATCATCGGCCTCAGAAATCTGAAATAATAAAACTACAAATATATGAAGCTTAAACAAAACATAGATGAAACGTAAATGGTCTCCAATGTCATGATGATCATCAGGTGAATGTGTGGTGGACAGAACATGTACAGGTACAAACACTGCTGTGACGCTCTTATGTTGAAAACTGTCCAAAATGTTTTTATAATCGTCTATTTATATACAACATCTCATCAGTCAAAATATTGTTATGCTTTCTACTGAGTTTATGTCTCTAAAATCCTATGGTATGCACATAAATAATTCTTCATGAAGTAAACATAAGAATGTCATGATCACCAGTGAGAGTGCCCTTTCAGCCACTAGAGGGCACTCCATCCCGGACTCTCATTTCCACCGGTTACATGGACTACATATCCCAATACACACTTCCCGGACTAATCATCTCACGTCATTGCACCCACCTGTTTTGTATTATGTCATTAGTGTCTGTCTATTTATACTGAGTTGTTTCTGTCTTTGGTGTGGTTCGTTGTTAATGTTACGTGTTCTTCTGATTCTCGTGTTTTGGTTTTCTTTGTGTTATTTTGTACCTGTTTGTTTGGACTGTCTTCATGGATTTTGACCCTTGCCTGTTCTTTGGATTACGTCTTTGGATTACCCTTTAATAAATGCTTCTGCCGCAATTGGATCTACCTTCTTGTTTCTGTGTGAACCGTGACAAAGAATCCATCAATACTTAAAATAAATGTTGATGTTCACACATGGACTAAACATCAGCTAATAAACTTATTGCTTTAACTGATCTCTAACTTCTTTAACTTCAGTAAAAATGAACTGATCAAACTGCACATGCCTCTGTTCAGCCATGACATGAACTGTGTCGAAAGCTGATGATGTAACATCCATGTAGACAGTTCCTTCAAATTTATGTGCAACGACTTTGTGATAATGTCTAGCAGAGGCAACACGCTTCAAAGTGTGGAAAAGTCTGGCAAAACAAAGAAAAAGACGTTAAAGTTGACGCTCCAGCAGAGGTGTTGCATGAGGAAGATGGTGTACAAGATCAAGCACAAGTTCAACAGGCTCTGAGAGACTCGTCACTGATATAATCAGACACATCACCGCTGCCATGGAGGAAAAGTTCACTTCTTTCCTAAGCCACCTGCAGGACATTGTGAATAAAATACAAGATAAAACAAAGAACATCAATGAAGTCAAAACCTGAGTGTTGGAGTAAAACAAAACTAGCGCTCTGCATTGCTTAGATGAACTGACGGCCAAAGTGGATGATCTGGAAAACAGCTGAAGACGAGAGAACCTGATCATTCTAAACTTTCCTGAAGGTGCAAATCCCACCAACTTCTTCCAGTCCTGACCCACCTTTCTCACCCCAGAAGAAGAGATGGAGTTCACTTTCATTGAGGAGTGTGTGAGTGGAGGGGTTGGAGGAGGTGTGGATTTGGGTGGGACTTTTCACTTAAAGTTAAACTCTTTTTAAATGGTAAACTACTGCAGTAACACATTCCCTTGTCTATAAGGTAGTAAGATTTGACATTTGTTTTGGTTCATGTTTTTGTTTTTTTGGTTATTTTTATCAGTTGCTATGTTGTTATGCGTTCTGCATTTAGTTTTGTTTTTTATTCAGGGTTTTGTTGGGGTGTTATTGTGTTGTTTTCTACCCACTCAATTCACAGCACAAAGACGAACACAAATGAACCCAGACCCATCAGCCCATCACTCCTGTTCCTCAGACACCTTCAACAATCAACATATTCAGAAGAACATGGTAAATATGAAGTGGTTTGACTATTTGACAGTGCCATAGCAGTATTTGCTTTGTGATCATTTGTGCTTCTTTTAGTGATCAATGATATTGATATGGGAGGGCAAGAAACAGCAAGTGCTGTGGAGAAAAATGGGCTCCTACAAATTATTCACCAATAACCTGGTGGATCTGGCACCGGGAAACAATTAGGAAGTGAGGTGAAGTATGCATTCTCAGATTAGCGTTGTCACCTTTTTTGTGTTTTGCTTTGTAACAATCAGCTTAATAATTAACAAATAGTATGAGGAAAACTTTTTACACTTGTGGATGTCCTGCTCCATGTCAGGCCAGTCAAATCTAAGGATAATGGATGTAAGTTTCCTCAACTCCACAGCGTCCAGCAGGAGGACAGGAGATATTGTGTGCCTCCTCAGGTGAAAGAACAACTCTAGCCAAATGCTGACGCTTGTTTTATCTTCTGATGTAATGCAGTTCTCCATCTGATGGATCATGTTATATTAGTAAATAAAGATCACAGTTGATTTACCTTTTTGTGCTGAGACCAACTTAAACACACCTCATCCTTCAGTGTGAAATTTCACATCGTCTCTTTATATAATAGTGCAGTTATCTGGATATTGGTTATTCTGTCAAATGTTTTGATTTGTGTAACTTTAATTGGATCATTTGCCTTGTCAGGACGGCTTAGTTACAATGATGCCAGTTTCCATAATGATGCTGAATTTATAGATCTTTTCATCTGTGTTCATAATTATTAGCAGACAAGATCACTGATATCACATGATGTGATGAATATGTTAATGAGGTGAAATTAACTAGCGGTGATGTCCATTATTTATAAAACTAACAGATATTTCTGTCAGTCTGAAGTAAATAATTTTCATGTGAGGTGCCAAATGATTATGAGGTTAGAGATGTTTACTGTCTTTCAGAATATGAACTATATCTGTAATAATTCATCATCACTGTATCTTAATGCTCTGCTTATTTCAGTCATGAAACAGTTGTTCGTCACTGAGAGGTTTTCACAGGACTTTCATAAATACAGTATGGAAGCTGGAAAAACCTGAGGAGTCAGTAAGAAAGATCCTACAGCATGTTCATGTTTAATTGTTAAACACTTTATTACGTCACCTTGAAAATGTAAACATGTCATATGTGATACATAACTCATACAAACTGTGAAAAATACCATCCCGTGTTGGTCTGACGTAATAAAGAGTTTAACTTTGACTCCTGCATGTTTCTGCTGTCGGGAACACGAGTGTTTGCTGAGAGACAGTGTGTAGAAGATCAAATGAAAAGTCATGAACTCAGAGAATTTACTGAAGACAAAGAGTTCAATCAGATTCACAAGCAGATGCACCTGAACATAATGTACAATACAGACACTATTACTATAAACAGATATAAAATACACTTCATTTAATTTATTATATGATTCTAAGAAACTGCAGTATGAATTATTCTAAATATAGAGTACTGTTAAGATATTTCAATCATTTAGATATAAATAAAACATTATTGAAACAATGTGCTCTTATGATTCCTAAACCTATGTGAAATGCTGATTTCAGATCAGTCATAAATCAGGATGAAACATACCTGGAGTCCATTGGCAGTCAGTCACACACCTGCATCACTACAAACAAGCCCTGCAATCACAGCATTACAAGAAGAAGCGTTCTTCCTCTTCGAGGTTCAGTTTCATCAGGACCCACAAACATCTTATCTTCATTCAATGGATCAAAAACAAGAGGACAGAATACAACTTTCACACAGAATCTGACTGACAGATCTGTAAATATAGTGTCATTCGCTTCCAGTTATTTTTATCTGTTCAAACAGCTCGTTATGCTGATACTGCAAACTGGTGTTTCTCACTACATTATTAATGTATTTTCTCAATTATAAACAGTTTTACAGTTTACTGCACTTTGATATTCTTCTCGTTATTTCCCTCTAGCGGCTAATATCGGAAGTGTCGCACATTCACAGGAAAACACGTCACTTCCGCTCTGACAGACAGGTGTATAGATGCTTTATGTCCAGGTGAAGAATACCGAGGCTTCAGAGATGATTGTTCATGCAGGAGACCTGAGATTATACAAGAGTCAAATAAGGTATCTCTATGATTTTATATAAAATACTTACAGTTTTACTTCAGTTCGAGTCTGATCATCCACTGAAATAAAGACTTTGAAACTAATGTTCATGTTAATATGGGCGAGTTTCTGAGCGTGAACCGAAAATAAAGTGAACTGCCTTGAAACTGAATCAAATACTCAAATAAAGAGCATTAAATACGCAGGAACAGCGAAATCAAAGCTATATTGTGAATACTAATGTATAAAACTGATGAAACATGTTTTTAATCTGTGATCCGTGAAATATCGCATGTGACGAATCTGTGGTCGTCGAACATCTGCTGGAAAATACAGGTGAACATATCTGCGTGCACGCGCATGACCCAGTTATGATCATAACACCTGTTGATGATCCGAACCAGATCCAACAGATGAAGAATCTTCCAGAAATTACCATCTTTTGAAGGCCACGGATGATAAAACATGAAGTTTATGGAGAAAGGGTTACTGAAAACGATTAAGTTTATGAAGGTTTTCTCTCATTTTCTCTTCCGTTTTAGGCTGTTGTTTTTGTGATGCGAAATCGAAAGTATTTTTGATCCAGACATTTACAGTAAAGGATCAAATATTATAAATCATGATTAGTTACTGTAGATTGTGACCATTATAATTCAGGTTACTTTTACACAGTTATTTTAGGATCATTTGAAAGTAATGAATTCAACCATCATTGAAATTGAATTAATTATTAAATGACAAATGATTCAACAATTAATAAAGATTGTTTAAATATGATTGTAAAATGATATTAAACTTTAATAGAAAATATAATAAATTGTGTTCAGTTTTCCAGCACAGTGTAAATTTCTGTTCCCAAATGAATTCATATTTAATCCATGAATCAGTTAAACTCTTTAATCTGAAATGATTAAGATCATTCAGTTATTTTACATGTCAATATATTTTGTTTGTAACTCACTTTATTTTATTGATTGTTGTTGCTGTTGTTGGTAACTCAGTATTCTTCATTGTGTTCTTCAATAATTCTTCATCTCTGTGAAATCGTGTCATTTCCAGGTTGAGTGATTGATTGATTGATCTGTGTTCAGTGTCAGTTTATCTGAGCGAGGAAAGGACTCTCTCTCTAAGATGAGTCTCTCAGAGAAACACAGGTAACACTGCGTCTGTTTCACTTTAAACTCTAGTTTCTGTTTTACTGGGAATAATAAAACTTTAGACATTGTTTTTTATCTGCACAACTTCAATTTTAAACTTCTTAAATTAACGCTGACATTGTCTGTAAAGCCCGTCTGCTCTATAGACAATATCATTAATAATTTGTTAATTTTTACCAAATACATGACTTTTTTTGGTCACTTAATTTAATTGAAGTTTGCTAACTGTGTCACACAGACATTTCTACTCTCCATTTCTGTCAATAAACAATAACTTGACATGTTCTCTTAAACTAGAGTCAGGTATTTTTTAATATATTTAATCTCACTCATGTACATTAAATAAATCATTAAACCAGTGTGAGCCAGTAAAATAAAATGATTATTAACAGTAAATTGCGTGAGTGAGTGTATTTCTGTGGAGGATTAGATAAAGACACGGATGTGTTTCAGACACAGTTTATCCTCCTTTACTAAAGTGTTTCTCTCTGTTCTTTGTGTCATTAGTGTGAGATCAGACTCACATGTGTCCAGCTCTGTGTCTCTGAAGAGTGACTGGTCAAAAGAAGGATTTCCACCAGACTTCAGTGAGAGAAAACCATCATCTGATAAAAGGTATTTTGTGTTTACATTATAGTGTTGCATTATTTGTCCTCAGTGATGATATGCGCGCGAGAGAGACCCTATGTGCGAGAGGGCGAGTGAATCAACGGTTTCGTTTTCAGTTTATCTCCGAATGGACGGGTGAGAAACGGCTGTTTATGTGAGCAGCCGGTTCACTACAGATACTGTTGACAGAAAACAGAAGTGTCGCACTGCCTGCAGAAACAGCGGAACGCGCAATGTTTTTAGACTAGTTATGGACAGGTACAACACACAGCAGCTTTACATCAGCGTTCGTTCCTATGAAAACACGCGACCGGTTCGTGACGGCCTCTAGTTCGCCTGCACGAGCACAGGCTTTGGCTCCAGAACGCGAACAATTCTGCTGGAAAAGGGGTATCAGCATCCTCAGCAAGCTCTTTATTTTGAACTCTCAAAGTGCACCAAATTAATGAATTTATCATTAAAATGTACAATTTTCTATATATATTGTTAATAATAATTAATTTTTTGAAGAAGAACAACAATTGCTGAGTGATTTAAAAAGATCTGCAGCGAGCCTCACATACTGAATTTTTGCATTGAAAACTAAACTTTATTAAAACTATTTGCACTGATTTATTGTGTTGGGTAAATTTTGTTCATTTGTGCTTTTTTATTCCCTGCAGTGGCTCAGGAGATGAGTCTTTGAGTCTGAAAAAAGTCAGCAAAGTTAAAATATAAAACCAAAGATTTTTTGAGGTAATGTAATCTTGTTAAATCGAAAAAAAGTATCGTTCAGGTATCGGTATCGAAGTAGGTATCGGTATCGTCTCGGTATCGAAAAATTTTGAACGATACCCAGCAATACTTCTCGAGAGAGAGCCAGCGTGATTCAAAACTCTTTTGCTGAAGATTAAGAGATTGAAGAAAATGAAGAATTTAAACGCATTTACACTAAAGAAAATACTTGTCCATGAAAGAGGACAAAAAAGAAAAGAAATGATCTGCTCTCAGTGCAAGTGAACCTTGTGAAGTTAGTTTATATAGTTGGTAATATATAGCAATACTCAAATATGTACGGTCACATGTAGTCATTTTTAAAGTTTATTTACAGCTTATTTATCTAACACACGATCTGTATATATTAATATTCATTTAAACTATGCTTAATAATAACTATTAAACTAAAATCATTTGTGTAATGGATTAACAGTGGTGTATAAAGTACTCGAAAACCATACTTGAGTAAAAGTATAGATATCCTACCAAAAAATGACTTTGGTAGAAGAACTGTTTAGAATATTACTTGAGTAAAAGTTTTAAAGTATGTGATATTTTTTGTACTCAAGTATGAAAAGTATTTTTTTGATATTAAACGTACTTAAGTATTGAAAGTAAAAGTACAAGTAAATGTAAAATACAAAAGGAGCAAAACAATATTATTAAAAAATGGTTCTATACACAGTTTAAGCAGCAAGATTGTGTTCAGTTTCAAATCTTTCTTACATTTTGTTTCTTTCAATTAAAAAAAAATGGCTAAATGTTTATTGTAATTTTTAAATATAAAAAATATATTAATTATACATTGATCGTTCATGTTAATTAGTGCATTATAACTAATGTAAGAGACTTTAAATGTTAAAATGTAAATGTTGAAATTAACAATGAACAACACTTTTATTTACCTTATTTAATGTTACAAATGGACTCTTATTGTACAGTGTTTCCATTTCATATAAATCCAAATGCTTAAAAATTACCATCTTTACACACAAAGGCATAGCATGGGTCTATTACATGTATACTTTCACACATTATTTGCCTCTATTTTAGACAACTTTATCTAATCAAAATACGTGTTACAGTGCCTATAAAAAAACTGAAATCGAATACATTTCTGATTTGTTATGTTTCTGTCGCTGCATGATGAGGATACAGTTTAAATATGCAATTTTGATGGATAATGAATGCATAACAGCGAACAAATGGATATAAACTGATGCAAATGAATAGTAACAATCGTGACATTAAACAGTTGCTGTTTTTGTCACATTGTTTTAACCGCTTGAGGTACTACTGTTAGCATCCTCTCAGCCTCGACAGCAAACATACTGTTTTCCACTAATGCAGCATCTAATCAACAAACTAATTACTTTATAATGACATGAAGACATGTACTGTAGTGTACACTGTATAACATACCGTTTTGTTGTCCGTTTTAAATCCGTTTTTTAAGGGTCTCGCTCTGTGCAGTGCAGCCTCACGTCACTTGTCAAAATAAACTAGGAAGCATCAGTGATAGTTTTTATTTCGCCTCCAGAGGTCGCTCTCGTACTGTATAATGACAGCACACTCTTCTCATCCACTCCAGCAACGGATGCAACCCGGAAAATGAAAATGCGGTTGTGCGAGCATTTGTTTTCGCATGCTTGCTTGCAGTCTGTGTTCTTCCGACTTTATTTTGTAGTAAGTAACGAAAATCCTTTGGGAAAATGTATCGGAGTAAAAGTATACATTTTATTTAGGAAATGTAGTGGAGTAAAAGTAAAAGTTGACAGAAATGTAAAAACTCAAGTAAAGTACAGATTCTCCCAAAAAAGTACTGTAACGAAGTATTATTACTTCATTACATTACACCACTGTGGATTAATAATAATATAAATCATATATAAATCATAAAAAATTCTAATTATCATTAAAGCCAGACAATTTCATTGTTGAATTATTTTTTTTACTATATAGTGACCTTTAATTTGGAGGAAGAGAAACTAGGGGAGTGACTTTACTGCGTTGGGTGTGTCAGTGTCAGTATGCTCACATCTGATTGGCCCAAATTCATTTTAAGATCTCTTACCCAGAACATAACCTGCCCTGGAGCAGGTTAGCTGTGGAGCATAAGTTACTATGGTGATGAACACCGCTAAAAGCCAAGTCACTTTCATGGTACCTAAACCCCAGGATTGGAGTAAACTAAAGGCGGGCGTACACTGTGCGAATTCTGATGGTTGGAAGATCGTATGTCCACGCACACGTCACGAGTGAGTTTATCTGAAAATCGCACGGACGAGGTGATAAACGACACGATTTTTAGACCTGCCAATGTCCGAAGCGAGAGAGAGAGAGAGAGAGAGAGAGAGAGAGAGAGAGAGAGAGAGAGAGAGCGAGCTCGAAATCAGAATACCCTTTGTGACATGATGGATAGAAAATAGGCACATGTGAAATCATTTTTTTTCTCATCGACTAGTTGTTCAAGCCATTAGTTGACTAATCACATTGATTAGTTGATTATTCACATTCAATTTCTTAAATACTGGAGAGAATAAACTATTTTAATTTATATAGCACTCAAGTGCACGCATAAAGCTTGCCATAAAGAACGGGCTAAAGAAATGATTATGAATTTGACAAAAAAAAACAGCAAGGAGACATTTTAATTATTTTTTAATAATCTAATGTTTTCTAAATCAGTGTCGGCTGCAAAGATGAAGTTGACATTGCTGACTCTCATCATCTCCGCAGTGGATGTGCAGAATGCACTTTTCATGCGGATTACATAATCAGAGAGTAGCCCATTTATTTTCGTTTTGAATTATTTTGTTTAAAAAGAAGACATTTCAAGCTTTCTATAGATATTTTTCTCGTGTCTGTGAGGCAAACAGCCTATAGTTTCAGTTCATTTGAGTTTCAGTTCATTTAGCCTATAAGACGCGCTCCAGATCAACTGCAATGATCGCGCCCGCGCATCCATGAATATATTTGCTTCTTATTTAGGCTATTAAATCCAGGCAATTGGTTGATGAAACATTGATTAAAATTAAGATACAATTTTTACAAAACGAAATTCATGTTAAAGAAAGGCTTTCTACAAAACAAAACTTAATGAAGTGGTCAAAATCATGTCTGACCCACTCCGTCTCCAGATGTAGGCTATTGCGCATCTTATGATGTATTGTTCACTTGTCTTAGTCAAATAGATGAAATTAAAAAATAAATAACATTATAATAGGCATAAATTTGATGTTGTGATCAAGAGCGGATCATGAGTCGAGTCGTATCAAGCATAATTTATTTTTTAACCTGATAACTGTAGCTCTTGGGCGATCCGCTGTAAAATATCATCTCAGACGACGCTGTCATATACACACTGCTTGACACATCATACAGCGCTCGCCCAAAGTTCAGCGAGTTTATTCTCCTTTTCAAATTCGCCATGGCGCTGTCATCTTCATCTTTTATCTTTAGTCTTCTTCTGTGGTTTTTCTTAGCTCTCGATTGGTAAACTTCAAATAGATCGAAAAATCGACTCGTTCAACCGCACACATGTTTTTGACATTTTTTGACATGTTTAAAAATGATCGGGAGGTCGGGAAGTGCTCATAAGGCACTCTGCTCGGCTCGTAATTCCTCGTACATGATACGAGCCGCGAGCATACACGATTTCCACATGATTGAAAAAAATTGCATGCGAACTCGTACGACAGAAAAAATCGCACCGTGTACGCCCGCCTTAATCTGAAATTTACCTAGCTAGCCAGCTAATCCAGCTTCATGGTACAGGCCCCTGGGAACCTTATGGAGCTCATTCCAGTAACACAATTACACAGACAGCCACAAGGAGGCGTAAATTCACTATGGAAAATAGATCATGCAACTAAACATGTATATATCCATCCATCTGACATAGTCATAAATGGACAAATGCACAGCTATACTGCATTTAATTACTATTTGCAACATTAAACCTTTTAAACTATCTCCTGTAGTAAAGTGTTTCTCTCTGTTCTTTGTGTCATTAGTGTGAGATCAGACTCACATGTGTCCAGCTCTGTGTCTCTGAAGAGTGACCGGTCAAAAGATGATCCACCAAACTTCAGTGAGAGAAAACCATCATCTGATAAAAGGTATTTCATGTGTTTCTAATTTTCACACATTGACTGTGTTAAGAAGTTTTATCAGTGAATACCAATAAAGAAACACTTTAGATGAAGTATTCACAGCTAATGCTTTATTCTCTTTCTGTAATATTTTGACTGGATTTTATGTTTTGTTTGATTACAGGCTTCAGTATGAGACATTAGACTCAGACGTTCAGACTCACAGGAAACACGAGAGTTTCACAGACAATCTCCTGTGGATCTTCCAGGTAGGAAAACACATTTTCATAAATGATTAATATTCATAACAAACAAATATGTTTTTGAACAAAGAAATTTAATTTGATTCATCCTGATTACTTATTTTTCCATTTAAGCACTCATATTTTTTATTTTTCTATTTGTTAAAAATAACAGCTGGTTAGCATGTTAGTCTTTTAACTGGATTTTTTTTAACAGATATAATTATTGATTGAATAGTGTTGACCAAATGCCGATGTACAATTTGGTTTAAATCGTTTTATTCTGTTTTACTTTTGTTTGCAGGATCTTGAGATCAAAATAATCACATTTCTGAAGAAAGAGCTGGAAAAGTTTAAGAAAATATTACAAAATGAGAACACAGAAAACTTCATGAAGGACTTTAATGAGAATAAATGCAGTACCAAAGCAGCAGCTCTTGATCTCACACTACATTACCTGAGAGAGATGAAGCAAGATGAAGTTGCTGATGCTCTAGAAGGTCAGAGACTCATGATCATCTGTCTGATTGACACTTATAAATGTAGGAGAGAAATTAAGACTAAAACTATCTATTTTCTGTTCCTGTGTTTAGATGAGCTGCTCTTCATTCATCAGCTCAAATGTGGCCTAAAGAAGAAGTATCAATGTGTGTTTGAAGGAATTGCGAAGCAAGGTGACTCCACACTTCTGAATAACATCTACACAGATCTCTACATCACTCAGGGTGGCAGTGAACAGGTCAATACTGAACATGAGGTCAGACAGATTGAAGTTGCTTCCAGGCGTCATGAATCTCAAGAGATACAGGTTGAATGCAGAAATTTGTTTGAAGCTCCTGAACAAGAAGAGGAGATCCGAACTGTACTGACAAAAGGAGTCGCTGGCATCGGAAAATCAGTCTCTGTGCAAAAGTTTGTTCTGGACTGGGCTGAAGGAAAAGAAAATCAAGATATCAGATTATTATTTCCTCTTCCATTCAGAGAGATGAACTTAAAGGAGAAAGAAAACCTAAGTTTGATGGACCTTATAACTCAATTTTTCCCAGAGACAAAAGGACTGAACCTTACAAGAAGGATAATTTCAAGGTCCTGTTCATCCTTGATGGATTAGACGAATGTCGCCTTCCTCTGAAGTTTGATCATAATGAGACGTGGTGTGATGTATCGTCACCAGCCTCTCTGGATGTTCTCCTAACGAACCTCATGAAGGGAAATCTGCTTCCTTCTGCTCTCATCTGGATCACCACCAGACCAGCAGCTGCCAGTAAGATTCCTCCTGACTGTATCGACCGGCTGACAGAGATACGAGGATTCAATGATGCACAAAAGGAAGAGTACTTCAAGAAAAGATTCACGGATCAGAATCAGGCCAACACAATCATTGATCATGTTAAAAAATCAAAGAGTCTCTTTATCATGTGCCACATCCCAGTCTTCTGCTGGATTTCAGCCACTGTTCTCCAGAACATTCTGGAGGAGAAAAGAAATAATGATGTGAAAATCAATCAGGCTGATGAGATCTCTAAAACACAGCAGGAATCAAATACTGAAGACACTCCCAAGACTCTGACACAAATGTACACACACTTTCTCCGCTTTCAGATCCAGCAGAGCCGCAGAAAGTATGATGAAGAATACACAGCAGATGTTTCCTGGGATAAAGACTCCATCCTTTCACTGGGGAAACTGGCATTTCATCAGCTGGAAAGAAACAACGTGATCTTCTATGACACAGACCTGGAAGCCTGTGGTATTGACGTCTATAAGGCATCAGTGTACTCAGGCATGTGTACCCAGATCTTTAAGGAGGAAACAGGGATCACTCTTGGTACCATGTACTGCTTTGTTCACTTGAGCATTCAAGAGTTTATTGCAGCCATTTATGCACATCTGTTTCTAGACATCAACAAGAAAAGTGTGTTTGATCATGAGTCTAAAGGACAGGAAAACAAAAATAAAAATTTGTTAAGACTCGTTATGCACATCTGTTTCTAGACATCAACAAAAAATAAAACAACGATTGATTTTCTCAAGACTGCAGTGGACAAGGCGCTCGAGAGTGACAGTGGACACCTGGACCTTTTCCTTCGCTTCCTCCTCGGTCTGTCACTCCAGTCCAATCAACGACTCTTACAGGGTCTGTTGACACAGCAAGATGACATTGACCAGAGCAACAAGGAAATAGTTCAGTACATCAAGCAGAAATTAGAAGATAATCTGCTGCAGAGAGATCCATCAATGTTCTACTGTCTGAATGAACTGAACGACCAAACTCTGGTGAAGAGATTCAGACCCACCTTAGCAAAGGAAGTCTCTCATCTGGTGACCTTTCACCTGCCCAGTGGTCTGCTTTGGTCTTTGTGTTGTTGACATCAGAGGAAGAGCTGGAGGAGTTTGAGCTTCAGAAATTCAAGAAATCAGACGAGTGTGTCATTAGATTATCAGCAGTCATCAAAACCTCTAGAAGAGCTCTGTAAGTCATTCAGTATATTTTGTCATGTTTTGCTCTCTTGATCATCTCATCATTGTATTAGCTCATACTTAAATACATTTTATTCAGACGTTAAAACTGTTTAAAAAATGTGTGATTTGGTGCTTTTTTTTATATTGCCAAAAAGTAAGATTTAATTCTGAAAGGTTGTAATATAAAACAATTAGATTTTATACAACAGTCAAATAAAGTATATATATATATATATATATATATATATATATATATATATATATTATCAGTTGTCACTCTGTATCTCCCAATAATTTGATATTTTAAATGCTTAAAGGGTTAGTTCACCCAAATGAAAATTCTGTCATTTATTACTCACCCTCATGTCGTTCCACACCCGTAAGACCTTCATTATAAATTTTACAAATAAATTTTAGTTGAAATCCGATGGCTCCTTGAGGCCTACATAGTGAGCAATGACATTTCCTCTTCAAGATCCATAAAGGTACTAAAAACACATCTAAAATCAGTTCTTGTGAGTACAGTGGTTCAATATTAATATTATAAAGTGACGAGAATATTTTGGTGTGCCAAAAAAACAAAGTAACAACTTATTTAGTGATGGCCAATTTCAAAACACAAATGAGCATAAATGAATCAGTGTATCGAATCATGATTCAGATCGCGTGTCAAACTGCCAACGGCTGAAATCACGTGACTTTGGCGCTCCAAACAGCAGATTCGATACACAGATTCACTGTGCTCCGATGCTTCCTGAAGCATTGTTTTGAATGGCATGAGGGTAAGTAATAAATTACATAAATTTCATAATTTTTGGGTGAACTAACCTTTAAATTTATGAGTAGTTCTGTACTTTTAATTGTGGGGGACAAACATAATGTAATGCAAAAGCCTGTTGTCATATTTTATGTACACATTTTAAGATGGTCTATCTACAAATATTTTTTTAGTTCAAAGTTCAAATGTTTTTGTTTGTTCAAATAATTTGGAAATGATTTATTAAATATTAAATAAAATAAGTATAAATTTAATTCCAGCCATTGTTATATCTTTAAATTAATGAAAAGTTAACCCATTGGCCACTCTGCTCTCTAAGACATCGCCATCTGCCATCGGTTGACCACTATGAATAATCAGTAAAAACTAAATAAAAAAACTGTTAATGTAAAAAAAGGAAAATATATTTAATATTTGTATGTAGAAAGATGTATTGTATGTGTTCCATCTAATTCTGTGTTGTGACTTATTTCCCTTGCAGGTTAAATGATTGTAACTTAACAGACAAAAGCTGCCCAGCTCTAGCTGAAGTCCTTGGATCAGATACCAATCTGAAAGAGCTGAACATGAACAATAATAAGCTGCAGGATTCAGGAGTGAAGCTGCTCTGTACTGGACTGAAGAGTATAAAGTGTAAACTGGAGATACTGAGGTAAGTTGAGCCACAGGAGTCACATGATGAGAGTGAGATGTGATGACTGACAGGATGATGCTGGAGGCAAAAGCAAAGGGAACTTTTGAAAATAACAGTTCCATTTCTTTGTTTAATAAAATGAGT
>JAOTNS010002217.1:0-22693 GCA_028476615.1 Culter alburnus | reverse complement strand
ATATTTTCATAATGCAGAAGATTATTCAACAGTTAGTTCCGGTCTACTAATTAATTGGTCAAACTGTGTTCCATAGAAAAAAATTACTTTATTTTTACTCAGCTAATGAAAAAGTTCCAAAAGTAGGCAAGAAACACACTAACACACTTCTTACTCTGTGAGAGAAACCTTGCTCAGAGCAAATACTGCAGTGAGGAAAAACATCAACGCTTTGCTCCTTCAGAACTGAAAGTGCTAAAAGAAAAAAAAAAAGAGTAAAAGAGTATCTTGTGAGTTAATCACTTGCAAAAATATATTATTTTTCCCAAATGGTTTTTTAAGTGCATTTAAGGTCTTTGGTTTTCCACATTTTTGTCCTGTATGTGCCGCCCAAACAGAGTGAACCTTGTTACAAGTAAACTTCAGCTGCTCATGTCTAACGTTAATATCCTTCCAATAAAACTTATCAAGGGATTTATGATATTTCCTAATAATTGAAAGATTAATTGATTTCTTATTACACCATATTACCCTATTAAAACATATAATGAGTGCGACTTTTTTAATAAAGATACAATCTGTGATAAGCTAAACTAGGCCACCTTAACAACTCAAGTAAAAAAAAACACTACAGCTAAAACAAAGCCTAATGTTTATAAAGAACATTCTCCCCAGAAGCAGCAAGTGTTGCTTGAAGACATTTGCTTTTGTACCATCACTAACAGCCTACAAGCGGCAAGAATACAAATTGTGCTCTCGAGGGGAGTGAGACAATGGCATTTAGCAAGTGTTTGAAAATAAAACAAGGAAAAGATAAGTCCTCAGGCATGCTCTTGCATCAATATGACATGAAAACACTACTTAATTTTGATGAATTGGTGATAAATAGCTTGAACGTTGAAGTGGCTTTTTAATATAAGAACACAAGCATTTACAGTACAGATCCAAGACAAGTACTCACTGATTGAATCAGTTCACTAATTAGTAAATGTGCCCTGAAAATAATAAACCAAAGTAATATAATATATCAAAAGGCTAAAAAATGGAGATGGATAATAATTTTTTTTGCTCTATAGCCAAGCTTTTTATGTTTTTACCCACAATACTTTTCATAAATAGTACCATACAAAGTCCTTAGATGACATCTGCAATCATTTCTACAAAGATGAATAGGACAAGAGGTCAAGTCTGTGAGGATGAACACATGAAATCACCTTGCATCTGCCAGCGTTGCCCTGACAACTGCCCATGCTGCAACAAAAAGAGCAGGAACACCTGAAATGAAACACAGGGGGGAAAGTATTTCAATGAACTGCTAACAAACATTGTACTGTAAATGAAAATAATAGTTAAAGTTAATGGTCATAATTAATATAATATTATTATATTAATATTATATTAATATAATAATGACATTATAATATTATAATGTCACAGTCAAACTTTTTTTATTATCTAAATAAAAAAATATGCTTCTGATCGCCATTTTACAAATATATATCTAAAGAGAGTAAACTGCATTTGTAAAGTAATTTCAGAACTAACACTTTAATTACATTTCATCCCTTCATATTATGTGGACTATCCAAACAAGAATGCAACAGTATTTTGTTTTCCTACTTTAGCATGCATTGCAGTAAACCACAATATATGGCGTGAACAAAAGCTAACATCATATGAATGGATGTTAAAACGTCTTAAGACATTTTATTGAGGCACTGAAGCATGACCCTGATTTAACGCCTTCCCAGGGGTTCAAGAGCACCTGTGGAGACTTGCACTCATAGATGGATATCCTGCAGAGTAATCTAGATGAAAAATGCTGCTTGTTTACTTATTGCCAATGGAGTGTTTTTCATTCTAAACACTGGACAGGAAGAACATCCGTTCTGTCTGGTATGTAGAAAACTTGATTGAATATTTTGTTTCTGACAAAATTACTATTATTGAAAACTAAAAGCTAAACTTTCTTCTTTTTTTTTTTATTCTGATCATGTAAAAGTTTCCATATGCCCTTCACTGCACACCCAAGTAAACAAAATCCAGTTCAAGTCTTTGGTGACTACAGTCAGTAATAAATATACTCAACAAAAAAGAAACATTCTCCCACTTTCAACTGCTTTTTTTCCAGCAAATTTCTTATGTGTAAATACAGGTGTTGGACAATGAAACTGAAACACTGGCCAATATAGTGTTGGAGGTTTCACACCTATATAAGCGCGGCCTGGTGGCCAATCTTCACTGATTTTACATTCCATCAGTAAGAGCAGAGTGTGAAGGTTGAATTAGCAGAGCAACAGCACAGCTGCACATAAAATTTTGCAATTCAGACAACATAATGAGAGACATATCAAAGGTGAAGAGAGGACAAATTGTTGGTGTGTGTTTCGCTGGCGCATCTGTGACCAGGTAAGCAAGAACTGTTCGTCAGGAGCTCCACAGAGTCAATATTCATGGCCAGGCTGCTTTGGTCACAAATGTTGGTTTCATTGGTTCCAACAGTGCAAATCTTGGGCTGTGGACAATGTAAAACATGTATTGTTCAACCTTCACTGTGTTTCCCACATCTGTGGGAGTTATGGTGTGGAGAAGCCCCAAAGAGGCTTAACACCTAACTGTGGCGTGCCCAGAGTAGAGGTCTGCACGAAATGGATTTATTAATCCCACTCTTGCAAGATGCTGTACTGCTCCCACCAAAAATATGTTTGTTTTTTTTCCTGCTCCCGCCCAAAACTTTAATATCTTGTCCTGCCCCCCCCCCCGCAAAAGCCCGTAGGAAGAGGTCTATGCACTTTTTTGAAGCACGGGGGTGGATCAGTGATGGTTTGGGCTGCAATATCATGGCATTCTCTACTTTGCTTGATGTGTGCGTCACTGCCAAGGATGTCTGAAGCATTCTGGAAGACAATGTGCATCTAATTATTCAAACATTGTTCCCTGAAGGGGGTGTTGTGTATCAGCATAATGCATCAATACACATGGTAAGACAGAACGGTTTGATAAACATGAAAGTGAAGTTGAACATCTTCCATGGCCTGCATAGTCACCAGATCTAAATATTTTTTGAGCCACTTTGGGGGATTTTGGAGGAGCGAGTCAAAAAATGTTTTTCCCGACCAGCATCATATAGTGACCTGTCCACTGTTCTGCAAGAGCAATGGCTCAAAATCCCTCTGGACACTCTCTGTCATTCCCAAGATGAATTGATACTGTGTTGGCTGCAAAAGGAAGGCTCTACACCATACAGATAAATTATTGTGGTCTAAGGGTGTACTCACTCTAGGCACTCTGAACCGTGTCCGAGCGCTGACTCCAAAAAGCCCGGTTTGTTTGACAAGTGTAAGCGCTCCGTTCCATGCCCGGGCGCGGTTCGGTTGGGCTCGAGCGTGGTTCGCATGCAGTGTGAGAGCGCTGACCATGCCTAAGCATGGAACAGCTATACTTTTGTGCACGCTATACTGTCATCATTATGACGGCAAACATCTTTATTACTACACTGATAGTACACTAACAATTCATGTAATTAATTCGAGTGTATTTGGGTTTATAACGGATCTGCTTCTCACCTTTGATGAACAGGAATTGTAGTTTGCGAGTAAATTCCTCCATTAACGTCAGCTGCTGTAATAATCCTCTGAAACGTGCAAGTGAAATTTCGTTGCACGGCATAAATGATAATATATATATTAGGCAGTATTTTAGCGAAAGTGCATTTCTTCCTGTTTTCTTCCAAAAAGATGCATCGTATATGATGTAAGCGGGCTTCGGCCCGGAACGTTACGTGCAGTGTGAGTGCAGGCCAGCGGAGGAGTGGGGAGGGGGGACAATCGCGCTCGGGCTCAGTTCAAGGCAACCGTGCCTAGTGTGAGTACACCCTAAAACCAGGTGCTTCAGTTTCATTGTCCAGTATTTGTATGAACATAAAAAAATTTAACAACTGAGACATAGGTGGAACAAATTTCACAGACATTTTATGAACAGAAACTGGATAATGAGTCCCTGAACAGAGCAGGGGTCAATATCAAAAGTAGCAGTCAGTATGTAGCAGTATGTGGTGTTTCCAGCAGCTGCTTTAAGTACTACAGTGCTTCTCATCAGTCAGATTTGCTGTGAGATCATTTTTTGCTGTAAGATTTTAATCCACTCTTCCACCAAGGCACTTGCGAGTTCTCAAAAATGTCTTGGGGGACATATGGTTACATGTGGTTTGGCACTGCAAGGATGGTCAGCTGTCCTTCCTGTCTCCCTGTAGCACTGTCTTAAGCCCTATTCGGACAGGATTAGTTTTACATGGGGAGGTGGGGTAAAGTAATTATTACCAGAGCTTCTCAGTGATTTTAGTCCCGTCCGAATGTGCCATCTCAGTAATCATTACGGACAATGTCAGTAAAGATTACGGCGACTTTTACCTTCTGTAAAAAGGTCCGGAAAAATGACCTCAGGTAATACTAATCCCGTTCGAATAGACCCGCTGTGAATATGTATAGTAAAATTCCATCATTTCCTGTTTAAAAGTAGTTTTCTGTGCATTTTTCAAGCATGAAAGCACTTAAAGAAACATTCATTTGTGTTGTAGGTGGTGGGACAAGTCTGTGGCAAACCTCAAGTATTTTCTACATTCCATTCAGAACAAAAAGAAGATCGAAGCAATTGTCAGAGGCACAAAACTAATTTTATCTTTTAGCTAAGTGCCTAAGTACTATCACAATCCAATCAGAATTTAATTAAAATCGTTTGGCTGAACCTAACTGTCATATATAGTTTATATATTTAGATTATATGTGTTTGCGCCAGGTTTGCGCACATGGTATCAGAAAGCAACGTATACCCACATGACAACAGGGAGGTGACGGCGGTGCGTAAATCGAGTTACCCCTCCCACTTCTGCTAGTTTTACTGAGATGTCTTGTCCCGTGCAAATTGGCCAATTAATATTACAGATGTCCTGAGGTTAAATTACTTTACTCCACTCCTCATTTAAAACTAATCCCGTCCGAATAGGGCTTTAGGCGTTTTACATTACGGACATTACAGTTTATTGCTCTGGCACATTTGCAGTCCTCATGCCTCCCTGTAGCAGGACTATGGCATGTTCAGACAAGTAATCAGGGACCCATCTTTCTCCTGGTTTCTCAGAGTCAGTAGAAAGGTCTCTTTAAATGTTCTCCTTAAAGTTACTGGAACTGTGACATTAATTTTCTTCCGCTTGTAAACTACTGTAGTGTCTTAAAGACTGTTCCACAGGTGCATGTGCAATAATTGTTTTTGGTTCATTGAACGAGCATGAAAAAGAT
Source organism: Culter alburnus (assembly GCA_028476615.1). Lineage (NCBI taxonomy): Eukaryota > Metazoa > Chordata > Actinopteri > Cypriniformes > Xenocyprididae > Culter > Culter alburnus. Next base: position 17,420 of record JAOTNS010002217.1, on the reverse strand, counting down.
TGCTTAAACACTTTCTAATTAAGATCTGTAAATCTTATTTGGATTTTACAAAATGATCTTTAAAATACAGTATCCTGAAAAAGGTATGTTTCTTTTTTGCTGAGTTTATTTATATCAATGGCGTGACAAAGAAACAAAGTTCTCACTGGTTTTTTTTTTGTTTGTTTGTTTGTTTTTAGTTTTTTTAATGTAAATTCATGTTATCATTGCACATTCAATGTTGACACTTTTTTTTCAGGTTTACAACATTACTTACACTATCAAGAAAACAATTTATACTGTTAATTATTCTATTTATTAAAATGAAGTAGCATATTTTTAAAGCATTGTTTTAAGCATTTTTACATTTATTTCAAATAATAACTATAAGAATGCATTTAAAAATACGTTAACTGATGTTCAGCTGTTCTTTTTATTATTCAACTTATTTTTGGATCATCAGTCATCAAAGCTCAGAAAACGGACTCATTGCCTCCTCTCACATGACTCATTCATTCTCAGATACCCCCCACCAAACTCACGGCACGCTTTAGGGCAGTGGTTCTCAACTGGTTTGGCCATGGTACCCATATTTTCCCATGATCATTAAGCAGCGTTTCAAATTTTTAGGAATCTGAACCAAGCAAATTTATTTCTAAAAAATGGTTGACACATGCAAGTACTGTCCCACTTTACTTACAGAAAAAATTATATGAATATCACTAACACTGATGAATAAATAATAAGTTAAGGCAAACCCAAACTAGTTTTTCATAATACAACAAAGTTAGTAAGTTGGTATGAGCCACCACAGTCATCAAAAATATGGAAAATTTCACAAAGTGAAAATAAAGTGGTATTTCGGGTTAAGGTTACGGAAACAACGGTTTCTATGGTAATAAATACACAATATTAACATGAACTGTTAATACAACATATGGATACTGATCATGATTACCAGAATGAACATCATACCAGTATGCAAATCCTTCCCAGGTAACACACAACAACATACCAGTTTTGCTGGTACTTTTTGGTAATTTCATGACTTACTAATTGACAACATAACCACAACGTTGCATGCTTGAGATTTAATTTGCTCTTTATATATAGTGAAGTGGTATGCAGCAGAGTGCGCCTCCACATTTGTGTGTGTAATTGAAGAGTGTGTGCTTCAAGCACAGTATGTCTGACAGGACAGGAAATTTCGAGAGAAACTAAGTTATGAAAATAATGTTAGAATAATGACACTTATTCTATGACAATGACAAAAATGTAAATGTACAATGTACAATTTACAAATGTACAATAACAAAAATAGACAAAAAGAGACTTCCTCATGAAATCTAATATGTTTATGAGATGGGTGGACGCATTGGTAATGAAGTAGGCTTTTATCCCTGTCTTGAAGATGTTTGTCCTTTTAAGAGTTTAGAAACACTGCTTTAGGGGGTCTGCTAAAACTCAGTGGGCTGAATGGTAAAATATGGCAGTGCATTTTGTTTTGTTTTATGCAAACCAAAATAATACAAAAATGATTCTTTAAAGTATTTCTCTGCTTTTGCAAAATCCATAATGATTATGTTGTTCAACAAATCTTGAGCGGCTCAGCCACTAAACGGAAAAAAACAAAAACAAAACACTGCTTCCTACTGATGAGATGCACAGTTTAAACCTTGGAAAAACCAAGATCATATCATGCATATCAAGAAGCAAAACTGCCTGGATCTGAGGGTGAACATGTCAATCGAGGGTGCCCTCCTCTCACACAGCTGTTCCCATGGCGATGATGGGGTAACTGTGGGAATCTAGGATTATCTTGATGAAATAATATGTGCCTTGACTCATAATACATTCTCTTTCACATCTTCACACATGCTGTCGATATGCTACACAACCTACTTATCATTAGGACATTTCCTGATAAATCAGGAAAAAGTAGGTGAGCAATCAATCTAAAATAAAACTGCATCTCTAAGAGTATGAATATCCTGCTGTCAAAGAATTTGTACTTTCTGTCTATTGAATCAATTTCTTAAAGGTACAGTCCACCAAAACTGAAAATGCTGTTATCATTTACCCACTCAATGATTTTCTTTTATTGGTGGAATGCAAAATAAAATAATTTGAAGAATATTCATGCAGTTCTTTTTATACAACCAATCAAATAAAAAAGCAGCATAAAAATAGTTATTCAAAAGTTAAAAAATAGCTATACATTAGTTTTGTATGACAAGGTTGAAATCATAATTTGCTGAAAATCTTGAGTTGTAGCTCTTAAATCACACTCATTTAGTAGTAGAGGTGTAAAAATGCATCAATATTATTTACAGTATATTCATTCTACAACATATTTTCCATGACTTTTTTATTTGATCAATAATAAAATGTCAAAATGACACTTCTTATCCCAAGCTGAATTAGTGAATATAGAGTCTAAACAATTATTCATCAATATTCAACTATATAATGCAAATTGTCTCACTAATTATATTTATTTTATCAGCATATTTCTGGAAATAACACAATAATCCAAATGAATAAATAATCCAAATACAATGCATTTGATCAAATCATATCCCAGCTTCAGATTCATGATGCACTGTATGGAAATGTGCACATAGCCAACCTGATAAACTCTTTTTTCATGAAAAAAAAAAAACAACAACAACAAAAAACATACAGTTTTGGAAAAACATGAATGTGGGTAAGTGACTGACACAAATCTCCTTTTCTGGCTGAACTATCCCTTTAAATAATTTTTAGACTTAAATCTTCCTTTGCCATAATGATTATTGCATCACACAGCATTGTTCAGTTACCCTTCCTTCCACTAAACAAATATGAATACTTTATGTAAGATATCGTCATTGTGCCATTATTACAGACATAAAAAGATATTAAAGGTGCCCTAGATTCAAAAATTGAATTTACCTCGGCATAGTAAAATAACAAGAGTTCAGTACATGGAAAAGACATACAGTGAGTCTCAAACTCCATTGTTTCCTCCTTCTTATATAAATCTCATTTGTTTAAAAGACCTCAGAAGAACAGGCGAATCTCAACAAAACACCGAATGTTACGTAACAGTCGGGGTATTCGCCTCCAATATTTGCATATGCCAGCCCATGTTCCCAACATTATGAAAGGCATTAGACAAGGGCAGAACGTCTGGATGTGCATAGCTGAATCAGACTAGGTAAGCAAGAAAGGACAATAGCGAAAAATGGCAGATGGAGCAATAATAACTGACATGATTCATGATATCATGATATTTTTAGTGATATTTGTAAATTGTTTTTCTAAATGTTTTGTTAGCATGTTGCTAATGTACTGTTAAATGTGGTTAAAGTTACCATCATTTCTTACTGTATTCACGGAGACAAGAGCCGTCGCTATTTTCATTTTTAAACACTTGCAGTCTGTATAATTCATAAACACAACTTCATTCTTTATAAATCTCTCCAACAGTGTAGCATTAGCCGTTAGCCACGGAGCATAGCCTCAAACTCATTCAAAATCAATGTAAATATCAAAATAAACACTGTACTTACGCGATTAGACATGCTGCATGACGAACACTTTGTAAAGATCCATTTTGAGGGTTATATTAGCTGTTTGAACTTTTATGTTGTTTAAGGCAAGCGTGAGCTCTTGGGGCGTGGAGCACGAGATTTAAAGGGCCACACATCCTGAAGTGGCTCATTTCTAATTATGCCCCAAAATAGGCAGTTAAAAAAATGAATAAAAAAAAAATCTATGGGGTATTTTGAGCTGAAACTTCACAGACACATTCAGGGGACACCTTAGACTTATATTACATCTTTTAAAAAGAAGTTCTAGGGCACCTTTAAGGAGCTCAAATCCACAACATGAATTACATCGCTCATGCTCTGAAGATGGAAGATTTCCCCTCATTAAGATTATAATAACGCCATCAATGCAACATTATTGTGTAGTACTTTCACAGACTTAACCCACAGGTCATTAATAAGCCATGTCAAATGCATTCACGAGAACGTAGCAAGCAGCCGCTCCTAGAACAGTGAATCTGCATATCAAAGGTACTTCGATCTCTGCCCTTCCACTAGGAACACATCAAACAGGAATGACAAATAAATAAAGAACACTTCAACTTGAAACCACTTGAAAAGGAAGCAAGCTCTCAAAACAAACTGCAGTGAGCCATCATTGTGCTGTTTCTCTGTGGGAGCAGGAAAGGGTATGAACACCACTTGCTATAAATAATAGCTTATTGGTTTCCATGTAGACATTTCTCAAAGGAATACATAAGATACATATTCAAAGGCAGCCATCTCTGAGGTGGGCATCTGTATGTTTTATAATGTTGAGCAAAAGAAAGAAAGTAGCATTTCTTCCCTATATAAGCAAGACCTTCACAGCTGCAGAATATACGTGGGGTGGCCATCAACATCCCTGTTGAATTATATTCTGCTTTGACCAACATAATGAACTGAATGCAGAGAATCTGCCACCAGTTGCTCTTTTTTTATAAGATTAGTCATCGAGTTCAAATAGGATAGGTGATGAGAAATGACATAATGAGATCTTGGTGATATCTATTTCTCAAACACCCCTGTAAGTTACTGCATCAAGGTTTAGCTGGCTGAAACTAAACCTTGATATTCAGAGCTCATTAAACCTCTCATTAAAAAAATAAAGGCTCGGTTGATTATTTCTGTAACGGTTTTATCTTTTCAGCAAAGGAATGTGTAATGATAGAGATAATTAATAACAATGATATCAAGAAAATTAGCGGAATTACAGTATATTTATTTCTAAATGCATGAGAACATTTGAGGTCAGACATTTTAATGTAAATATTTAAAAAAGGTAAAGTATTATAAATACTTATTCAAATAAAATCTAAAATTATTTTTTCTTTTGCCAATTTTAATCAACTTTTTGACTTCACTAGTTAATTTGGAATGGTCCTCTAGTGTGAAGTTTTATTAGTGCAAATATTCCATAATATGAGGTCATGAAAATAATACAACTAAATAAATGAACAGGAAAGTATCTCCACATTTTAAATTAAATTAGTTTTTCTCAGTCAGTTTTATCCAAGGTCAATGTTCTTGAAACTATTTACACAACCCTTTAGAACTCTTTATTTAGAGTTCAATTTCATTTTATAATGAAGTGTTGCTTTCTTGTCAACTAACACATTTATCACCAGCCAGTACTCAAATTAAAACTATTTGTGTTCTCTACTGATTACATATTTAGCTATAAACACACTGTTATTCTACTGAAAAAAAATGTCAACAATGAAGATCTTTTGATCCTATACTCGTTTCTGTATATTTCTGAAGATGTATCTATCATGCTTCACAATTATGTTTGAGCAAAGAATTTTCTACACAATGTTTTTTCAAGCTATAGAATAGAAAGAAAAAAAACAGTGAATATAACTCAATATCTCTGCAGGCTATCTCTTTAGCTTGGATAAAAATAACGCTGTCATAGAAGCTGCATGTAAAGGGAGTAAAGAACTCCAAGAGTGCATCCAGAAATAGAGAATATAGTAGGAGCAACATGCAATACAAACATTTTTCAAGTTCAGATCATGATTCATATGCTTAATTAGAGTCACTCTTATTTTTTCTCCGCTACTCCATTTACTTCCTTCCTGTGGTTTCATTCCTCTCTATTCATCTCTTCTCGAGATGAATAGAGAAGAAAACACATATTCTTGTTCTTTCTCCATATTCTTCAGTAAACACATATTCTGTTCTTTCTCCAGGGTCCTCATTGTTGGTTTGCTCTGGGGTTTTTCATTGTGACCGTCTATTCATGGCAAAGTCAATTTAGTAAATTGCGTTTCCTGTTTGGTATGCATTATTGTGTAGTAGGCTTTACAATGTAATTCCATTTGTCAACATGCATTCTGTGTAGGGAAATATTATCGGTAACACTTTAGAATACTGAAACTTTTGAGGTTTTTGTACAGTTTTGTACAGTAATTCCTTCTGATGTATTTGGTACCGCTTAAGTAATTACTAGTGGGTTACCATGATCTTCACTTTATAATACTGATCCAAATAAGTAGTAGTTTCTTTAGAATTATGTAGTAACTCTTGAGTTATTACTATCCTATACTTTACAAAAACCTCAAAAGTTCACAATGACTCCAGTAGTTACTAGAGAATTATCATGCTTTTCACTTTAGAATACTGATCCAAATAATTAGTAATTCCTTCTGAAGGATTTGGTAATATTTCAGTCATTACTAATGGGTTACTATGACCTTCACTTTAGAATTAAATATACATTATGCATTATTCATGTTAATTATGAACCTGTATATAGAAGTCTTAGTTCTCTGGGAGGTGTGAAAAAAACAGCAGTTACTGATTAGCTAATAGTGAACTACTACATTCAACTGAGTGATATCACTTACTAATTCATTAATCAGTTTCTTGATAGTTAATAGTAGTTACTAGAGTGTTAATAATGCATTATTCATTGTTCCTGTGTAGTTATTCATTAATGAAGGATCAGTGTTCTAAAGTGTTACCATATTATTAATAATCTCTCTCTCTCTCTCTCTCTCATATATATATGTTACGTGGCTGTGTAGTTTTTGTTTTTTTTAAAGACCCATAGGTGGCGTTGAAGCTCTGGATTGGTGGAAGCACGATGACGTCACTGAGTTTCCGGCATAAATAGCGTGGATGGCGTCGGTGGAGGCTCTCTCTCGCTGGGCTGGTCTCGCTGGTGTCTCTCTCTGCGTTCTCCCCTCGATGCGGTTCCTTTGAACATCCATCGTCCGCTCTTATGGGGCGTTTAGTCTGTGTTTTGTTGTAGTTTAGTTTGTTTTCTTGTTTTTCCATTGTTTTGTTTGATATGTTTTCTTTATATGGTTAATGTTTAATTTTAACAGTAACGGGTAGTGGATTTGCTTAAACAGGTCACTGTTTAATAATGTAGTAAGTATAGTGAAGGAAGCAGAGGCCCGGAAGACTCACTCCTTTTGCTTTATCGGAAGCTAGGTAAGAACTATTGGTGAGAATAGCCAGGCAGGCGTTCTTTGTTCCTTTGGCTGTTTTTCCCTACCTGTTTACTGTTAATTCCTTTGTCAACATTTTGTCTTAATTTTGTTTGCAACATTATTTATGAATTGTTTATTCCTTGTTTCTATTATAATTAAATGAGGGCGATCGATTGTCCTGAAAACTAACTACCGGTGTCTGTGGCTCTTGCATGTGTGCGGTCCATGTCCTAATTGGAGTTATTATCTTAAACGAGCTGTTAACTCGGACATGGTTCGTAACATATTTGGGGGCTCGTCCGGGATCTGGATTAATAAGATCTGGATTAGTAAAATCTGGATGATCTGAATGATCCGAATGATCTCGATTTTTGCGTGGCTTCGTTTGATCTTTTGATCTGTTCACGCGTTTCGAATTTGTTACTTTGTAACTTCGTTGAGTCACAGCTTGGTGTGAATTTCGGCTCGTGTAGTAGTGCAAGTTTTATTTTTCTCTTCAACCTTTCGACGTTTAAAATCTAACCATGTTTGAATTAACGGATTTTATTGCGAATCCGACGCAAGCAGAGCTGTTTCAAATTAATAGAACTGATCTTATGAAAATTGCTGCTTATTATAAGGTAAGTTTTCGCAATACTGCATCTAAACGCGAACTGCAGATTTTGCTTGTTGATTCGTTATATAAACAAGGCGTCTTTGGTGATGAGGAAAGGCTGGTAGACTATCCCGAATTAGTTGAGGGTAGTTCAGAGGATCTTGCGCTGCAAGTTAAAAAGCTGGAGTTGCAAGCTAAAGAGCACGAAAGAGGTTTGTTAAGAGAAAGGGAGGAATGGGAACGTGAGAGAGAGAGACGAAAGAGAGCGTGAGAGACATGAACTTGAGCTGAAAAAGCTTGAAATGGAACAAGCGTGCCGCCTCAAAGAAATGGAGTTGAAAGCTCGTGAAAGAGGTGTAACAGATAGCTCTGAGTTTGACGTGAGTCGTAACATTCGTATTGTCCCTCCTTTTCGAGAGCAGGAGGTAGACAAATTTTTTGCGCTTTTCGAACGTGTTGCTACTAATCTTAAGTGGCCGAAAACATTTTGGCCTATGTTGCTGCAGTGTGTTTTTGTAGGTAAAGCCCAGGAGGCATATTCTTCGTTGTCAGTGGAAGAGTCTCTTGATTATGATCAAGTGAAAACAGCCGTTCTTAGAGTTTATGAACTGGTTCCTGAGGCGTATCGCCAAAAATTCCGTAACCATCGAAAAACTGATGAGACTTACGTTGAATTTATTCGAGAGAAGGAATCTATGTTTGATCGGTGGTGTGCTTCTATGAAAGTGCAATCTTTTGAAGAGCTCCGTGAACTGATTTTATTAGAAGAATTCAAAAACTGCCTGCCTGAACGTGTCGCAACATATTTAAATGAGCAAAAAGTTTTGAAATGTTCTGCTGCAGCTGTTCTGGCTGATGAATATGTGCTTACGCATAAGCATGTGTTCAACAGTGCACAGAAATTTCCATCTGTTAGCAATAGTCAGCGTTCTAAGCGTAATTCTGATCGCGCTCCGTCTGATGTCAAAGTCAATGAGAGTTTTGTCAAGTCTCTGTCCTCACCCGTTTGTTTCTATTGTAGGAAACGTGGACACATTATTTCTGAGTGCTCCGTACTCAAAAAGAAAAATAGCGTCCCTAAACCAGTGGGTTTATTGATGACGTCCTCGCCACAGTTTGAAGGACTGGAGTTGTTAGCTTCTCAAGCTGACATGTGTGAAGATCAGGGGTATGTGCCGTTCATAATGGACGGATTTGTGTCGCTAACCGGTAATGTTAGCTCGCGTAAACCAGTTAGGATACTTCGTGATACAGGAGCTGCTCAAAGTTTTATTCTGGAAGGAATATTGCCATTGTCTGAGGAGAGCTCTATTGGTTCGAGTGTTTTGGTTCAGGGGTTCGAGATGGGCTTTGTGAGCGTGCCTTTGCACGAAATTGAACTTGAATCCTCTCTTGTTACTGGCCGCGTTGTTGTTGGAGTGCGACCGTGTCTTCCCGTTCGTGATGTCACATTTATTTTAGGGAATGACTTGGCGGGAGGAAAAGTTTTTGCTAGCCCTGAGGTAACTGATGTTCCTCTTCCCTGTACTACTCCTGATGAATTAGCTCAGAAATACCCGGAGGTATTTCCTTCGTGCGCTGTTACTCGCGCTATGTCTCAGAGACTGAAAGATGAAAACCATGGTAAGTCAGAAGGTGAGTGGAACTTTGATCTGAATGATACGTTTCTCTCTAATTCAGATTTTTGTGAGGTGAAGTGTTTAAACTCTGTTGACGGTTCAGACATCGCCGTTAAAAAAGATGAACATTCCATGGGGCTCGATAAATTGTCTCTGTCACGCGAGCAGCTTGTTGTTGAACAGAGGAAAGATGAGACCATGTCATCCCTCTTTGAAGCTGTTGTTCCAGTTGAACAACTCGACCATGTATCGCAAGGATACTTTGTTGAAGATGGTGTGTTGATGAGGAAGTGGATACCATCTACTGCATCTGCTGAGGATGAGTGGCAAATCGTAAAGCAGGTAGTAGTTCCTTCCTCATATCGTTCTGAAATTCTGAAACTCGCACATGATTGTCCGTTTGCCGGTCATTTGGGAGTAAATAAAACATACGATCGTGTACTGCGTTGTTTTTTTCTGGCCTGGCTTAAAAAACGATGTAGCAAGTTATTGCCGAAGCTGTCATGTGTGCCAAATGATTGGAAAACCGAATCAGAAAATTTCACCTGCTCCGTTGTATCCAATTCCAGCCATTGGTGAACCATTTGAGCGTGTTTTAATTGACTGTGTCGGTCCCTTACCTCGTACGAAGTCTGGTAATCAGTACCTTTTAACGATCATGTGTACATCAACGCGCGTTTTCCAGAGGCAATTCCTCTGCGAAAAATTACAGCACCAGTGATTGTGAAGTCACTTATCAAATTCTTCTCGTTGTTTGGCCTTCCGCGTACCATCCAGTCAGATCAAGGTACGAATTTTATGTCTCGTGTGTTTAAACAAGCTCTGGATCAGTTGCATATTCAACACTGCACTTCTAGTTGTTACCATCCAGAAAGTCAGGGGGCACTCGAAAGGTTCCACCAGACTTTGAAATCTATGCTTCGTGCATTTTGTCTGGAGTTCCAGAAAGACTGGGACGATGGAGTGCCTATGGCTATGTTTGCAGTGAGGGAGGTAGTGCAGGAGTCATTGGGTTTTAGTCCGGCTGAGTTAGTGTTCGGACATACTGTCCGCGGCCCACTAAAACTGATCAAAGATCATTGGTCTAATGTTTCGAGTCCAAAGAATATTCTTGACTTTGTTTCAGAGTTTCGTTTTAAATTACACCGTGCATGTGAGCTGGCTAAACAGAATTTGGAGATGTCACAACAACGAATGAAAAAACTCTTTGATCGTGGTGCTAAACTTCGTAGTTTCTCTCCTGGTGACAAGGTATTAGTGCTTTTGCCAGTACCTGGATCAGCCTTACAGGCTCGTTACTATGGTCCTTACCAGGTGAAGGAAAAGGTGAGTGAGCTCGACTATGTGATTATGACATCTGACAGAAAGAAGAAAACTCGTTTGTGTCATGTTAATATGCTCAAGCCGTACTGTGAGAGGCAGCCAGATTCGTCTGGACCGTCGGCTGTGTTAACTGTTTCACCCGCAGATTCCCCAGGGGTTAAAGAACAGGAGCTGTCCGGTGCTGAATCTTTGACCTGTCCATTGCCTTTCTGTTCCTGATAACGCTGTCGCTTCATCCACACTTGAGGTGGAGGATGGGGTTAATTTTCCTTCTTCAGAATTGGTGGCAGGAAGGTTGAAAATTCTGAAATAATGCAAAACCTTGACTCATTTCTTTCCTATTTGAATGTTACCGAACGCGCTGATGTGAGTAACATTATTCGGACGTACGGTAATTTATTTTCTGATGTTCCCTCTCGTACTACGCTGGTTGAACATGATATTGACGTTGGCAATTCTTTGCCTATTAAACAGCACGCATACCGGGTAAGTCCTGAGAAACGAACTCAGCTGCAAAAAGAGGTGACCTTCATGCTTAATAATAACATCGCAGAGCCAAGCTTCAGTCCTTGGAGCTCGCCTTGTTTGTTGGTTAAAAAGTCGGACGGAACGTTTCGTTTTTGTACTGACTTTAGACGCGTGAATTCTGTAACAAAACCAGATAGTTATCCATTGCCTCGTATGGAAGATTGCGTGGATCGCGTTGGAAATGCTGCTTTGTTACTAAAATCGACCTGCTTAAAGGTTACTGGCAGGTGCCTTTGTCCGATCGTGCGAAAGAGATTAGTGCATTCGTAACACCAGACCATTTCCTCCATTACACCGTAATGGCTTTCGGTTTACGAAACGCACCGGCAACTTTCCAACGATTAGTAAATCGTGTTATTGATGGCATGCATAATGTTGAAGCGTATTTGGATGATTTGGTTGTTTACAGCGCGTCTTGGTCAGAACATTTAGAACAACTTGATTTCTTGTTCCGTCGTCTGTCTCTTGCTAACCTCACGGTTAATTTAGCCAAGTGCGAATTTGGTCGAGCAAAGGTAACGTATCTGGGAAAGATTGTTGGTGGCGGAGAAGTTCGTCCTGTTGAGTCTAAGGTTGAGGCTATTATTAATTTTCCTGCGCCTACGACGCGCCGAGAACTTCGTCGATTCGTTGGCATGGTTGGGTATTACAGGAGTTTTTGTAAAAACTTTTCTGCTGTGTCCTCTCCCTTAACGGATCTTCTTAGTCCCAAAGTACCATTTAAGTGGACTGAAACGTGTCAAACGAGTTTTGAGCAAATCAAAGCGCTCCTGATTAATTCTCCTATTCTCTCTGCTCCGGATTTTTCGTCTCCGTTTTTACTCGCCGTTGATGCAAGTGATACTGGTGCGGGTGCTGTACTTCTTCAACGAGATCAATTTGGTGTTGAGCATCCCGTTTGCTATTTCTCGCGCAAATTTAATAGACATCAACAGAATTACTCCACCATTGAGAAGGAGGCGCTCGCGCTTATTCTAGCACTTCAACATTTCGATGTTTATATTGGTTCTGTTTCATATCCTTTGATTGTTTACACAGATCATAATCCCTTAGTCTTTTTAAATCGAATGAAGAATAATAACCAACGTTTGATGCGCTGGAGTTTGGTACTACAGGCTCGTGAGTTGGTAATTCGACATATTCGTGGTAAGGATAACCTTATTGCTGACGCCTTATCCCGTGTTTAGATTGAATAAATTGTATGTATACTTTACTTTACTTAAGTAAAGGAGAAGGTAAGATCATTTCTTTTCTACAATTTATTCACTTAAGGGTGAGGGTGTTACGTGGCTGTGTAGTTTTTGTTTTTTTTAAAGACCCATAGGTGGCGTTGAAGCTCTGGATTGGTGGAAGCACGATGACGTCACTGAGTTTCCGGCATAAATAGCGTGGATGGCGTCGGTGGAGGCTCTCTCTCGCTGGGCTGGTCTCGCTGGTGTCTCTCTCTGCGTTCTCCCCTCGATGCGGTTCCTTTGAACATCCATCGTCCGCTCTTATGGGGCGTTTAGTCTGTGTTTTGTTGTAGTTTTTGTTTTCTTTTTTCATTGTTTTGTTTGATATGTTTTCTTTATATGGTTAATGTTTAATTTTAACAGTAACGGGTAGTGGATTTGCTTAAACAGGTCACTGTTTAATAATGTAGTAAGTATAGTGAAGGAAGCAGAGGCCCGGAAGACTCACTCCTTTTGCTTTATCGGAAGCTAGGTAAGAACTATTGGTGAGAATAGCCAGGCAGGCGTTCTTTGTTCCTTTGGCTGTTTTTCCCTACCTGTTTACTGTTAATTCCTTTGTCAACATTTTGTCTTAATTTTGTTTGCAACATTATTTATGAATTGTTTATTCCTTGTTTCTATTATAATTAATGAGGGCGATCGATTGTCCTGAAAACTAACTACCGGTGTCTGTGGCTCTTGCATGTGTGCGGTCCATGTCCTAATTGGAGTTATTATCTTAAACGAGCTGTTAACTCGGACATGGTTCGTAACACCATCATTATTCCGTACATTGCTATCACTATTCCACTAATATAGTCCACTTGAAGGAGTGAATGAAAACGATTGAGTGAATTTGGACATTGAGTGTGCCGGAAGGGCTGACGCTTTTGCATAGTTCATGCTTGCTGTTTAATATCATTTGAAACTTAGCAACTGGCAGCTCCAGTAGTAATGAAAATTTATCTTGAACGTCATGGTAACTAGCACATAAAACCCTAATTAAAACATTTAATAATCAATAAAAAAATTAATGTATACCTGTATATATTACGCTGTAGCCACATTGGACCAGTGGTTTGGAAAATGGATGGATGATTCATCTGCGGGTGCCATCTTCTGGCAAGACTGGAGAATTCATTCGGTATGACCCTCAAAGTGCCTTAAGGGAATTCTCTAGCTGTAGAGTCTACATCAGTTGTACACTCCACTCGTTATTGCATTGTATTATTGGATTAAATGAGTGCACTCATAAAATGTCCACTATGGTTTCGGACACCACTACAAATGGCCGTTCCCTCAAATAGTGCCCTATTTAAGGGTATAGGGGTGATTTCAGACAAAGCCCTAGAGATTACCTTTTTTAGGTGTGTTTGATTAGGGTGGAGCTTTTCAGGACAGTGGGTCACTAGGAGCAGGGTTGTACACATTTGAGAGAAATTACAGTGACACACAGTGCAGTTATTTACCAGTCAATACGTCTAGCAAAGTCCTAGCATGTCCAATCAGATCAAAGAAAAACAGAGTTGTGTCATAAATCATAAGTTTGAGTTCTTAAACTTATTTAACTGAAAAATCCATAATACTGTGTTAAGAAACTTGAATATTTGAATTAAGAATCTAAAACACATCATTTTGAGTAATGCTTGGTTAGTCACTTGATTGTTTTAGTAATGGCAACATTACGGTTTACAGTGCATACGTGAAATGCTTTTGATGACATATGATTAGCTTATAATATAGTTAATTTTGCTTCTAATTATCTCCACAGTAGCAACTCTCATTCTTCATCTCTCTTTACATATTAAGATGATGATGATGATGATTTTGCAGTAGAGTGACAAAATCAAGAATTAAACGGTGCTTCTCATTACTCTATTGCATTGGTAATCAGCTGCCGTAGTTTTCATGCCTGTAGCGTGGTTTGAAACCAAATGCTACAATGTGAAAATACAACTGTGGGAGTATTATGAGAAGAGGAACTTGTCTCTTAGGGTGCGTTCACACTTGTCATGTTTGGTTTGATTAAAACGAACCCTGGTGCGATTGCTCGGTTAGTGCGGTTCATTTGAACATATGTGAACGCTGCCATCTGAACCCTGGTGCGCACCAAACAAGCGGACTGAGACCGCTGAAAAGATGGGTCTCGGTCCGCTTCCAAACGAACTCTGGTGCTGTTCGAATGATATATGAACGCAACATGGACCAAAAACATGTAAACAGACCAAAAACAGGAAGACGAGACCCTAAAAAGGACAGAATCCTCACGTATGTCGGTTTTCCTTGTCATAGTCGCGAGTTTGCCCATCTTCTTTGGTCTGGACCAAATGAACCAAACGAACCGAACTACAAGTGTGAACGCACCCTTATACACTACTCAGTGATACTAACTGTCCTTTCTTCTGTGGCTTAGCATGTGTGTGATAATGTGTGTTTGTGTGAGCAGTTTTGTATTGTGCTGGGAAAGAGTTTCGTGTAGCCAGGCGTAGCCGACTGTGTCCGGTCTGTCAGGGTCCAGAGCAGGCAGTGGGATAAAAAGTGGTCAACACCAGGGAGAACAGCTGCAGTCTCCCACTGCTCGGCTATGCCTGACTGGGCCAGACCATTGCTCGCAAGGCTCCCTTTTCTCCAGGGCCAGATGCAGGACCGGCACACTCCCAGAACCCCAATGAACCAGCCTGACAACCTGCCTCTAGCCCCACATGAATAAGTCAGGCCTGCCACTGCCAATCCATCCATCAGTCAGTTAGTCAGTCAAGCAGAAGAACACATGAATGCATTACACTCACCTCTAGTACACAGAATAGGAACACGGCCCATTCTTATTCTCAACATACTAATATGTGCCGTATAAAATCCACTCATGCCTTTATTTCTACTTGAGGATAATGCCAATGATTTTCAAACATGCTCACCTGGAAAATGTTGTCGACACAATGACAACAAAAATCAAAATGTACTGTAACACCTCTAATTCTTTGCTGTACTTTTTAATTGTAGGTGGAACACTTAGGTGCATGGAGACAGGAAGTCACATCAGCTCTATAGTGTATTTTTTCATTGTTTGTGCCCAACAGTGTCTTCCATTCCAAGTGGAATGTTGGATATTCCTGTTAAAACTGGGTACAACCTTTGTGTTGCTGGTCAAGTAGACCTGCATTGGTTTTCCATGTAATTTGCTAAAATGTTTTTAGTTATGCCCATTTGTAGTTATTTGCACCTCAGTGTGCAAATAGTCACTATGAGTAAGTTAAATAGTATCTAATATTACATAGTGTAAGTAGTATTTTATTGCTGTTTGTACTGGCCTTTATGCCAGATTCTCAAACCTTTGTAAGGGTAAAATGGGTTTCTCACACTTCTTTTTAGTGCTGCAACAGTTTAGTAATTGGGATTACAACCAGGGGTTGCAATATTGCCTGTTTTTTGTTCTACTGTAGGAGCAAAAATAGTTACAAACAAGCAGAACCAGCGCATCTTGCAGCTACGCCCAGTCATTTCGAATGATTCAGCGTTTTGAACGAATCGTTTGAATTAATGACTCAGTGGCTCACTTATTAAGACGGTCACTTGCCGCCATCTACTGGCGGTTTAATTTCATGTTTAAAAGTATACATTTCCCACCACCATTTCTTATTTGTATATTTAAAAATATTTAAAGAATCTCATAACATTATTAAATGCAGTTGTACTTTTTCAGTGTAAATTATTTAATTTGGTAACAGCCCTATATGCCTTACTATTTTAATTTATTGGGGGGGATGACCTTTATAAAGGTAAATAAAATGCCCCCTGGGTAAATAACAAAAATATGCAGATTTAAATATTTCACTGCTGATAAAACACTGATGAGAATGTTTCTTTTTTCAGAATAAATTATATTTACAACACACACACAACAATCTTTTTTTTTTTTTGTTCAGACAAGTAATGACCAATTTAGTTGGTCATTTTACTTGTCTGTTTTAGGTTTAGACAAACACAAAACAAGGCTTAATGTCTAGCACTGTATTTTGTATTTATATTATATATCTCCTTTAATGGTAGCATCACCCTTATATTTGATACTGACAGAAAGGAGAAGGCACAGGGCTGAATGATGACATCAGAATGTTGTCATCAGATGTATCTTTGCACACTACCAGCATCTATAGAATGATTTTGATCAGAATTTTATTGTTCATAGCAGAGGGCTCTCTCAACTTGTTATATTTACAGTTTGTCAAATGATATGATTTTGTAGTCTTTGCATACACATGCAACCCTCGAAAGCCTGAAACCACAGAGCCCCCCCACACAACAATCCCAATTTAACCCCTGATTACAACAACAATGGACAACAACAAAAAACAACCACAACAACAACAAAACTAACAACCAAAAAGATAATTTGACATTTTTTTTGCCTGTGAAAAGTTTTCATATTTGTATTTCATGTATTTCAGTATTTCATATTTCAGTGTTTAATAAGGTACAAGAAAGGTTTTCTGTTTTTTTTTTGTGACAGTTATGTTCAGTTTGTCTTAGTTATCATGGACTTTTAGTTTGTTTTCATTCATCACATATGTTCCTTTTTGTTTGAGTTTCCCGCCACTCATCTGTTACCATGGACACTAACAATAATCATCACAGCTGTTTGTCTTTTAGTTAATAACCCATTTGTATTTAAGTTCCTCTTGTTTACTCTGTGTTTGTCTGGTTACCATTGGTTTTAGTCTGTCTGCTATTTGGATTATTCTCATTAAACCTCACGTTAGAACTCTTCGTCTTTATTGTCTTCTGTTTGCCTGCAACCACCGATGACAGTTGACTGGACCAACAACAATGGATTATGCGGCTAAGTTTAGAGTGGCAGCTCAAATGCCATAAGTTTTTGGATTTTACTGAGTGTTTTTGTCATCTTGCCATGACCTGTCCTTATGATGACGAAACCCTGAAGTCAAATTACAATCACCCCGTTGACCTCCCAGACAACACTGGACTGAACTGTAAAGAAGCCATAATCTGGTGTCTGGAGAGTGTCCTTCCCAGACCCAGGACACAATCAGACCCAGAGCCGAATCACCACCATCAACTGCGGATTCGTGTGAGCCCCCCGCAGATGGAGATCTACCACCTCCCGCGATGTGTCAGCTAGAGCTCGAGGAGAA
>JAOTNS010002216.1:0-90723 GCA_028476615.1 Culter alburnus | reverse complement strand
ATTTTAAATCATTAGCATGTTGCTACATTATGCTAACACCATAGCATGCTGCTAGCATGTTTTTAGAAAGATGCTAATCAGTTAGCATGTTTGCTAGCATGCTAACATAATTAGCATAATGCTAGCATGATGCTAGCATGATTACCATGTTGCTAGCATGATTTTACAAGATGCTAATCATGTAGCATAATGCTAGCAACATGCTAACATGATTAGCATAATGCTAGCATGATGAGCATGATTACCATGTTGATGTTTTTAACAAGATGCTAACATATTAGCATGTTTGCTAGCATGATGCTAACATGATTAGCATGCTACTAGCATGATGCTAACACAATTAGCATGTTACCAGCATGATGCTAACACATTTTTACTAGTTTGTGTCATGTTTAAACCCTAAGCTAATCACTATTAGCATGTAGCTATTCACTGCTAGCATGTGTAGCATGTTGGAAGTCCAGTTTGCTAGCATGAGTCAAAAGAGCCAACCGCCATGTCTCTATGATGCTCTGATGCAGAGATATAGATCTTGCTAAATGGTTGCTAGGGTACTCTGTTTGGTTGCTAGGGAGTGGCTTGGCAGCTACCAATGATGATACTCCAAAGGCTGCTTGACAATATAAACCAACCCCCATGTCTTTACGATGTTCTGATGCAGAGATATAGATCTTGCAAAACGGTTGCTAGGGTACTCTGTTTGGTTGCTAGGGAGTGGCTTGGCAGCTGCCAGTGATAAACCAAAGGCTGCTTGAAATATAAACCAACCCCCATGCCTTATGATATTCAGATTTGAAGATATCTCTATGCTTTGGGTTGCTAGGGTGCTCTAAATGGTTGCTAAGGCGTGGCTATGATGTCTTTAAGGTGATTTGTGATTGGGGGTTTGCTGCCTCGAGTCAAATGAGCCCACCTCATGTTTCGACACTCCTATCCAAAGATATTCATTTGATCTTTTTCAATGGAAGTCTATGGAGCTTGTTACTAAGGTGCTCTATATGGTTGCTAGGGCGTGGCTTGATAGCTTCACATGATCCTGAGAGACTGATTGGTTGCCTGAGTAAAATGAGCCCACCCCCTTGTCTCTATGTCATTGTGATCCAGAGTTATGTTCAATACAAAATCCCTATGTAATTTCCCATAGTAGGAAAACGCTGTTCATGGGCACGGCTTCACCATAGTATGTCTATGGGGCAACTTTGGGTAGCTCTTGTGCCCCAGGGGTACAACTTACACCCCATTTGAGGTATGGTCTGACAGAGCCTGTCAGCCCTTCAAACGTGGTGACCCACATGTTTCTACGAAATTCTCGTTAGGAGCTATGACTCGTCAAAGTTGTCCAATGCAAAGTCTATGGGATTTTTTCGCCCTTTTTCGCCCGCGGACGAACATCGTACACCCGATCGCTTTAAAAGTCATAGCACACCTCCTCAAGAGTCGATTTGACACCTCATCGGGTCTGGACAAAAACTGCGGGAGAGTACGTGTTAAGACGAATGGAGTAAAGAATAAGAATGGAGCTTTGCCTTGGCAAGCACCATTAACTAGAATGTACATTTCCTGAAGAAAATGGAATGGTGCTTGCAGTGGCAAAACTCGCACTCTTGATTAGCATGATGCTAACATAATTACCGTCCTGCTAGGATTTTTAGCAAAATGCTTAGCATAGCATGATGCTGCTAGCATGTTTTATGCTATCATGTTAGCATAATCTAGCAACATGCTAACATGATTAGCAGCTAGCATGATGCTAACACCTTAGCATGCTGCTAGCATGTTTTAAACAAGATGCTAATCATGTTAGCATAATGCTAGCAACATGCTAACATGATTAGCATGATGCTAGCATGATTACCATGTTGCTAGCATGATTTTAACAAGATGCTAATCATGTTAGCATAATGCTAGCAACATGCTAACATGATTAGCATGCTAGCATGATGCTAGCATGATTACCATGTTGTAGCATGTTTTAACAAGATGCTAACATGATTAGCATGTTTGCTAGCATGATGCTAACATGATTAGCATGCTACTAGCATCATGCTAACACAATTAGCATGCCACTAGCATGATGCTAACACATTTTACTAGTTTGTGTCATGTTTAAACCTAAGCTAATCACTATTAGCATGTAGCTATTCACTGCTAGCATGTGTAGCATGTTGGAAGTCCAGTTTGCTAGCATGAGTCAAAAGAGCCAACCGCCATGTCTCTATGATGCTCTGATGCAGAGATATAGATCTTGCTAAACGGTTGCTAGGGTACTCTTTGGTTGCTAGGGTGGCTTGGCAGCTACCAATGATGATACTCCAAAGGCTGCTTGACAATATAACCAACCCCCATGTCTCTACGATGTTCTGATGCAGAGATATAGATCTTGCAAAACGGTTGCTAGGGTACTCTGTTTGGTTGCTAGGGAGTGGCTTGGCAGCTAGTAATGATAACCAAGGCTGCTTGCCAGTATGAATGATATAAACCAACCCCCATGCCTCTATGATATTCAGATTTGAAGATATCTGCCTATGCTTTGGGTTGCTAGGGCTCTAAATGGTTGCTAAGGCGTGGCTATGATGTCTTTAAGGTGATTTGTGATTGGCGGTTTGCTGCCTCGAGTCAAAATGAGCCCACCCTCATGTTTGTACGACACTCCTATCCAAAGATATTCATTTGATCTTTTTCAATGGAAGTCTATGGAGCTTGTTACTAAGGTGCTCTATATGGTTGCTAGGGCGTGGTTGATAGCTTCACAATGATCCTGAGAGACTGATTGGTTGCCTGAGTAAAATGAGCCCACCCCCTTGTCTCTATGCATTGTGATCCAGAGTTATGTTCAATACAAAATCCCTATGTAATTTCCCATAGTAGGAAAAACACTGTTTCATGGGCACGGCTTCACCATAGTAAGTCTATGGGGCAACTTTGGGCAGCTCTTGTGCCCCAGGGGTACAACTTACACCCCATTTTGAGTATGGTCTGACAGAGCCTGTCAGCCCCTTCAAACGTGGGACCCACATGTTTCTACGAAATTCTCGTTAGGAGCTATGACTCGTCAAAGTTCATCCAATGTTAAGTCAATGGGATTTTTCGCCTTTTCGCCGCCGGACGAACATCGTACACCGATCGCTTATAAAAGTCATAGCACCCATTCCCAATAATCCGCACGATTTGACACCTCATCCGTGGTCTGGACAAAAACTGCGGGACTAGTTACGCGCCGAAATTTTGTCCAGAAGAAGAAGAATAATAATAAGTAGCAAGAATAAGAATGGAGCTTTGCCTTTGGCAAGCACCATTAACTAGAATGTACATTTCCTGAAGAAAATGTGAATGGTGCTTGCAGTGGCAAAAATGCACTCATGATGCTAACAAATTACCGTCCTGCTAGATGTTTTTAGCAAGATGAACATGATTAGCATGTTGCTAGCATGATGCTAACACCCTTAGCATGCTACATGTTTTAAACAAGATGCTAATGTTAGCATAATGCTATGCTACATGATGCTAGCATGCTAGCATGATTACCATGTTGCTAGCATTATTTTAACAAGATGCTAATCATGTTAGCATAATGCTAGCAACATGCTAACATGATTAGCATAATGCTAGCATGATGCATGATTACCATGTTGTAGCATGTTTTTAACAAGATGCTAACATGATTAGCATGTTTGCTAGCATGATGCTAACATGATTAGCATGCTACTAGCATAATGCTAACACAATTAGCATGCTACCAGCATGATGCTAACACATTTACCAGTTTGTGTCATGTTTAAACCCTAAGCTAATCACTATTAGCATGTAGCTATTCACTGCTAGCATGTGTAGCATGTTGGAAGTCCAGTTTGCTAGCATGAGTCAAAAGAGCCAACCGCCATGTCTCTATGATGCTCTGATGCAGAGATATAGATCTTGCTAAACGGTTGCTAGGGTACTCTGTTTGGTTGCTAAGGAGTGGCTTGGCAGCTACCAATGATGATACTCCAAAGGCTGCTTGACAATATAAACCAACACCCATGTCTTTACGATGTTCTGATGCAGAGATATAGATCTTGCAAAACGGTTGCTAGGGTACTCTGTTTGGTTGCTAGGGAGTGGCTTGGCAGCTGCCAGTAATGATAAACCAAAGGCTGCTTGCCAGTATGAATGATATAAACCAACCCCCATGCCTCTATGATATTCAGATTTGAAGATATCTGCCTATGCTTTGGGTTGCTAGGGTGCTCTAAATGGTTGCTAAGGCGTGGCTATGATGTCTTTAAGGTGATTTGTGATTGGCGGTTTGCTGCCTCGAGTCAAATGAGCCCACCTCATGTTTGTACGACACCTATCCAAAGATATTCATTTGATCTTTTTCAATGGAAGTCTATGGACTTGTTACTGGTGCTCTATATGGTTGCTAGGGCGTGGCTTGATAGCTTCACAATGATCCTGAGAGACTGATTGGTTGCCTGAGTAAATGAGCCCACCCCCTTGTCTCTATGACATTGTGATCCAGAGTTATGTTCAATACAAAATCCCTATGTAATTTCCCATAGTAGGAAAAACACAGTACTTCCTGGTTCATGGGCACGGCTTCACCATAGTATGTCTATGGGGCAACTTTGGGCAGCTCTTGCCCCAGGGGTACAACTTACACCCCATTTTGAGGTATGGTCTGACAGAGCTTGCCAGCCTCTTCAAACGTGGTAACCCACATGTTTCTACGAAATTCTCGCTCGGAGCTATGACTCGTCAAAGTTGTCGCAATGCAAGTCTATGGGATTTTTTCGCTACTTTTTCGCCCGCCGGACGAACATCGTACACCCGATCGCTTATAAAAGTCATAGCACAGGTCTCCTCAATGAGCCGGTCGATTTGACACCTCATTCATGGGTCTAGGACAAAAACTGCGGGAGGAGAGTAGCGCGCCAAACTTTTGTCCAGAAAAAAATAATATAATAAAAATGAGAAAATAATAATGGAGCTTTGCCTTGGCAAGCACCATTAACTAGAATGTACATTTCCTGAAGAAAATGTGAATGGTGCTTGCAGGCAACATGCACATGTTGCTAATATGCTAACATGATTAGCATTAGGCATGTTGCTAACCTAACATGCTACTAGCATGATGTAACACATTTTTACTAGTTTGTGTCATGTTTAAACCTTAGCTAATCACTATTAGCATGTAGCTATTCACTGCTAGCATGTGTAGCATGTTGGAAGTCCAGTTTGCTAGCATGAGTCAAAAGAGCCAACCGCCATGTCTCTACGATGCTCTGATGCAGAGATATAGTCTTGCTAAACGGTTGCTAGGGTACTCTGTTTGGTTGCTAGGGAGTGGCTTGGCAGCTACCAATGATGATACTCCAAAGGCTTGACAATATAAACCAACCCCCATGTCTGTACGATGTTCTGATGCAGAGATATAATCTTGAAAAACGGTTGCTAGGGTACTCTGTTTGGTTGCTAGGGAGTGGCTTGGCAGCTGCCAATGATGATACACCAAAGGCTGCTTGCCAGTGAATGATATAAACCAACCCCCATGCCTCTATGATATTCAGATTTGAAGATATCCCTCTATGCTTTGGGTTGCTAGGGTGCTCTAAATGGTTGCTAGGGCGTGGCTATGAAGTCTTGAAGGTGATTTGTGATTGGCCGTTTGCTGCCCCGAGTCAAATGAGCCCACCCTCATGTTTCTATGACACTTCTATCCAAAGATATTCCTTTGATCTTTTTCAATGGAAGTCTATGGAACTTGTTGCTATGGTGCTCTATATGGTTGCTAGGGCGTGGCTTGATAGCTTCACAATGATCCTGGGAGACTGATTGGTTGCCTGAGTGAAATGAGCCCCCCCTTGTCTCTATGACATTGTAATCCAGAGTTATGTTCAATACAAAATCCCTATGTAATTTCCCATAGTAGGAAAAACACATTACTTCCTGGTTCATGGGCACGGCTTCACCATAGTATGTCTATGGGGCAACTTTGGGCAGCCCCTGTGCCCCAGGGGTACAACTTACACCCCATTTTGAGATATGGTCTGACAGAGCCTGTCAGCCTCTTCAAACGTGGTAACTCACATGTTTCTACGAAATCTCGTTAGGAGCTATGACTCGTCAAAATTCGTCGCAATGCAAGTCAATGGGATTTTTTTGCGCTTTTTCGCCCGCCGGACGAACATCGTACACCCGATCGCTTATAAAAGTCATAGCACACCACTCCTCAATAAGCCGGTCGATTTGACACCTCATCGTGGGTCTAGGACAAACTGCGGGACTAGTTACGCGCAGACGAAAGGAAGAAGAATAATAATAATAGAATGTACATTCCTGAGAAAATGTGAATGGTGCTTGCAGTGGCAAAATTCGGCCCCGGCTAGGGTGCTGTAATTGGTTGCTAGGGCGTGGCTATGAAGTCAATAATTGGTATTGATAGGCCGAGTCAAAAGAGCCCAGCCCCAAGTCTCTATGACCTTCTGATCCAAAGATATGATCTCACAGATTTGGCCCCATGTTAAGTCTATGGGATTTTTTCAGCCGATTTTTCGTCCGCTGTGCGAACATCGTACACCCGATCGCTTAGAAAAGTCATAGCACACCTCTCCTCAATAAGCCGGTCGATTTGACACCTCATTCGTGGGTCTACGACAAACGGTGCGGGACGAGTTACGCGCCAAAGTTTTGTCAGGTGAAATAGTAATACAATACTAGAATGTACATTTCCTGAAGAAAATGTGAATGGGTGCTTGCAGTGGCAAAACCGGCACTCTTGATTAGCATGATGCTAGCATGATTACCATGTTGCTAGCATGTTTTAACAAGATGCTAATCATGTTAGCATAATGCTAGCAACATGCTAACATGATTAGCATAATGTTAGCATGATGCTAGCATGATTACCATGTTGCTAGCATGTTTTTAACAAGATGCTAACATGATTAGCATGTTGCTATGACTAACATGATTAGCATGCTAATGATGCTAACACATTT
This sequence comes from Culter alburnus, assembly GCA_028476615.1. Lineage (NCBI taxonomy): Eukaryota > Metazoa > Chordata > Actinopteri > Cypriniformes > Xenocyprididae > Culter > Culter alburnus. The sequence continues at coordinate 83,743 of JAOTNS010002216.1, read as the reverse complement.
TTACTAGTTTGTGTCATGTTTAAACCCTAAGCTAATCACTATTAGCATGTAGCTATTCACTGCTACCATGTGTAGCATGTTGGAAGTCCAGTTTGCTAGCATGAGTCAAAAAAGCCAACCCCCATGTCTCTACGATGTTCTGATGCAGAGATATAGGCATCGCTAAATGGTTGCTAGGGTACTCTGTTTGGTTGCTAGGGAGTGGCTTGGCAGTTGCCAATGATGATACTCCAAAGGCTGCTTGACAATATAAACCAACCCCATGTCTTTATGATGTTCTGATGCAGAGATATGGATCTTGAAAAACGGTTGCTAGGGTAATGGTTGGTTGCTAGGGAGTGGCCTGGCAGCTACCAATGATGATACTCCAAAGGCTGCTTGACAATATAAACCAACCCCCATGTCTTTACGATGTTCTGATGCAGAGATATAGATCTTGCTAAACGGTTGCTAGGGTACTCTGTTTGGTTGCTAGGGAGTGGCTTGGCAGCTGCCAGTAATGATAAACCAAAGGCTGCTTGCCAGTATGAATGATATAAACCAACCCCATGCCTCTATGATATTCAGATTTGAAGATATCCCTCTATGCTTTGGGTTGCTAGGTGCTCTAAATGGTTGCTAGGGCGTGGCTATGAAGTGTTGAAGGTGATTCGTGATTGGCCGTTTGCTGCCCCGAGTCAAATGAGCCCACCCTCATGTTTCTATGACACTCCTATCCAAAGATATTCCTTTGATCTTTTTCAATGGAAGTCTATGGAACTTGTTGCTATGGTGCTCTATATGGTTGCTAGGGCGTGGCTTGATAGCTTCACAATGATCCTGAGAGACTGATTGGTTGCCTGAGTAAAATGAGCCCACCCCTTGTCTCTATGACATTGTGATCCAGAGTTATGTTCAATACAAAATCCCTATGTAATTTCCCATAGTAGGAAAAACACAGTTCATGGGCACGGCTTCACCATAGTATGTCTATGGGGCAACTTTGGGCAGCTCTGTGCCCCAGGGGTACAACTTAGACCCATTTGATATGGTCTGACAGAGGCTGTCAGCCTCTTCAAACGTGGTAAAACATGTTTCTACGAAATCCTCGTTAGGAGCTATGACTCGTCAAAATTTGTCGCAATGCAAAGTCTATGGGATTTTTTTCGCTACTTTTTCGCCCGCTGGACGAACATCGTACACCCGATCGCTTATAAAAGTCATAGCACACCACTCCTCAATAAGCCGGTCGATTTGACACCTCATTTGTGGGTCTACGACAAACGCTGCGGGACGAGTTACGCGCCAAATTGGAAGAATAATAATAACTAGAATGTACATTTCCTGAAGAAAATGTGAATGGTGCTTGCAGTGGCAAAATTCGGCACCGGTTGCTAGGGTGCTGTAATTGGTTGCTAGGGCGTGGCTATGAAGTTGCTGTGTCACTACTTATTGGCTGGCCGAGTCAAAAGAGCCCAGCCCCAAGTCTCTATGACCTTCTGATCCAAAGATATGATCTCACAGATTTGGCCCCCATGTTAAGTCTATGGGAGTTTTTTCAGCCGTTTTTTCGTACGCTGTGCGAACATCGTACACCCGATCGCTTAGAAAAGTCATAGCACACCTCTCCTCAATAAGCCGGTCGATTTGACACCTCATTCGTGGGTCTACGACAAACGGTGCGGGACGAGTTACGCGCCAAAGTTTTGTTCAGGTGAATAGTAATTACAATACTAGAATGTACATTTCCTGAAGAAAATGTGAATGGTGCTTGCAGTGGCAAAACTCGGCACTCTTGATTAGCATGATGCTAACATAATTACCGTCCTGCTAGGATGTTTTTAGCAAGATGCTAACATGATTAGCATGTTGCTAGCATTATGCTAACACCCTTAGCATGCTGCTAGCATGTTTTTAGAAAGATGCTAATCATGTTAGCATAATGCTAGCAACATGCTAACATGATTAGCATGTTGCTAGCATGATGCTAACACCCTTAGCATGCTGCTAGCATGTTTTAGAAAGATGCTAACATGTTAGCATGCTAGCAACATGCTTGATAGCATAGCATGATGCTAGCATGATTACCATGTTGCTAGCATGTTTTAACAAGATGCTAACATAATTAGCATGTTTGCTAGCATGATGCTAACATGATTAGCATGCTACTAGCATGATGTTAACACAATTAGCATGTTACCAGCATGATGCTAACACATTTTTACTAGTTTGTGTCATGTTTAAACCCTAAGCTAATCACTATTAGCATGTAGCTATTCACTGCTAGCATGTGTAACATGTTGGAAGTCCAGTTTGCTAGCATGAGTCAAAATAGCCAACCGCCATGTCTCTATGATGCTCTGATGCAGAGATATAGATCTTGCTAAACGGTTGCTAGGGTACTCTGTTTGGTTGCTAAGGAGTGGCTTGGCAGCTACCAATGATGATACTCCAAAGGCTGCTTGACAATATAAACCAACCCCCATGTCTTTATGATGTTCTGATGCAGAGATATAGATCTTGCAAAATGGTTGCTAGGGTACTCTGTTTGGTTGCTAGGGAGTGGCTTGGCAGCTGCCAGTAATGATAAACCAAAGGCTGCTTGCCAGTATGAATGATATAAACCAACCCCCATGCCTCTATGATATTCAGATTTGAAGATATCTGCCTATGCTTTGGGTTGCTAGGGTGCTCTAAATGGTTGCTAAGGCGTGGTTATGATGTCTTTAAGGTGATTTGTGATTGGCGGTTTGCTGCCTCGAGTCAAATGAGCCCACCCTCTTGTTTGTACGACACTTCTATCCAAAGATATTCATTTGATCTTTTTCAATGGAAGTCTATGAAGCTTGTTACTAAGGTGCTCTATATGGTTGCTAGGGCGTGGCTTGATATCTTCAAAGTTATCCTGAGAGACTGATTGGTTGCCTGAGTAAAATGAGACCACCCCCTTGTCTCTATGACATTGTGATCCAGAGTTATGACTTGTCAAAGTTCGTTCCAATGTTAAGTCTATGGGATTTTTTTCGCTACTTTTTCGCCCGCCGGACGAACATCGTACACCCGATCGCTTATAAAAGTCATAGCACACCTCTCCTCAATGAGCCGGTCGATTTGACACCTCATTCATGGGTCTAGGACAAAAACTGCGGGAGGAGAGTAGCGCGCAAAAAAAAAAGTAAAAGTAAGAATAATAACTAGAATGTACATTTCCTGAAGAAAATGTGAATGGTGCTTGCAGTGGCAAAATTCGGCCCGGTTGCTAGGGTGCTGTAATTGGTTGCTAGGGCGTGGCTATGAAGTCACTACTTATTGGCTGCTTGATAGGCCGAGTCAAAAGAGCCCAGCCCCAAGTCTCTATGACCTTCTGATCCAAAGATATGATCTCACAGATTTGGCCCCCATGTTAAGTCTATGGGAGTTTTTTCAGCCGTTTTTCGACGCTGTGCGAACATCGTACACCCGATCGCTTAGAAAAGTCATAGCACACCTCTCCTCAATAAGCCGGTCGATTTGACACCTCATTCGTGGGTCTACGACAAACGGTGCGGGACGAGTTACGCGCCAAAGTTTTGTTCAGGTGAATAGTAATTACAATACTAGAATGTACATTTCCTGAAGAAAATGTGAATGGTGCTTGCAGTGGCAAAATTCGGCACTTGATTGCATGATGCTAGCATGATGCTAAACATTAGCATACTGCTAGGATGTTTTCAGCAGATGTTAATCATGTTAGATGCTAGCAACATGCTAACATGATTAGCATGTTAGCATGATGCTAACACCCTTAGCATACTGCTAGGATGAGATGCTAATCATGTTAGCATAATGCTAGCAACATGCTAACATGATTAGCATGTTGTAGCATGATGCTAACACCCTTAGCTACTGCTAACATGTTTTTAACAAGATGCTAATCATGTTAGCATAATGCTAGCAACATGCTAACATGATTAGCATGTTGCTAGCATGTTTTAACAAGATGCTAACATGATTAGCATGTTTGCTAACATGATTAACATGCTAGCATGATGCATGATTAGCATGATGCTAACATGATTAACATGCTACTATCATGATGCTAACACATTTTCACTAGTTTGTGTCATGTTTAAACCCTTAGCTAATTGTTATTAGCATGTAGCTATTCACTGCTAGCATGTGTATCATGTTGGAAGTCCAGATTGCTAGCATGAGTCAAAAGAGCCAACCGCCATGTCTCTACGATGCTCTGATGCAGAGATATAGGTCTTGCTAAACGGTTGCTAGGGTACTCTGTTTGGTTGCTAGGGAGTGGCTTGGCAGCTGACAATGATGATACTCCAAAGGCTGCTTGACAATATAAGCCAATCCCCATGTCTCTACGATGTTCTGATGCAGAGATATACATCTTGAAAAACGGTTGCTAGGGTACTCTGTTTGGTTGCTAGGGAGTGGCTTGGCAGCTGCCAATGATGATACACCAAAGGCTGCTTGCCAGTATGAATGATTTAAACCAACCCCCATGCTTGCATGATATTCAGATTTGAAGATATCCCTCTTCGCTTTGTGTTGCTAGGGTGCTCTTAATGGTTGCTAGGGCGTGGCTAGGAGGTCTTGAAGGTGATTCGTGATTGGCCGTTTGCTGCCCCAAGTCAAAATGAGCCCACCCTCATGTTTCTATGACACTTCTATCCAAAGATATTCCTTGATCTTTTTCAATGGAAGTCTATGGAACCTTGTGCTATGGTGCTCATTATGGTTGTTTAGGCGTGTGATAGCTTCACAGGATTGTACATAATCTTCCACTTGCCAGATGATCAAAACTCATCCTACTACCTCCATATCTTGCTCTTCCTCTCGCGTGGCCCTACTGGCAACCAAGCCACAATTCTTCTTCGGGATGGCTCTTCTGACACCGTGCATCTCTCACCCTTTTTTTCTATACTCTATCCCAGGACTTGCACCTGTCCTGCACCCTTTCGGCTTTGTGTAAGCGGTCACACTACATTCACCTCAGCTATCCCTCCATCCACCATCCTGCCTCCCCCATTTGTTCTCCATGCCCGGTCCCGCTTCCCCCCTCCCCCCCCTCCCTGCCTGTGCTTCCTCTGTCTCCCCCTCTCTCCCCCCTGCCCCCTGCTGATCCTCTCCCTCTCCTCGCCCTTCTGGCCTCCCTTTGCTTCGCCTCGGCCTCTTTCCCTGGGTCCCTGGCCGGGTGGCTCCCCCGGTCACCGCCCCCTGGTTTGCCCTGCTCTGCCTCGTCCTTCTCTCCCCGCCCTGGGTTCCTACCCCTCCCTCCTGTTTGCCCTACTCTGCTCCCTGTCCCCTGCTCCCCCTTCTTCTCTCTCCTTGTTCTATCCCCCTCTGCGCTTTTTTCCTGCCTTGCCTTTGGCCTTCCAACCCTCCGGCGGCTCATGGCCTTCGTCTCCGCTCCCCTCTCCACGTTTCCCCGTTCCCCTCTCGTGTCTTTTTCCTCCCCCCCCTCATGTCTTCCCTCGGGGCTGGGCACCTTGTTTCCCTGCTTATGTCTGCTTCGTATTCTACCCCCCCGCCCTGGGCTTTTATGGCTCCTTGTTGCTCTTCTTTTTTCCCTCAGCCTCCCCTCCCCCCTTCTTCCTTCCCGCCCTCCTCTTCCGCCTCCTGTCCCTTGTGTTCCTTGCCCTCCTACTCCCCTCTTCTGCTTCCCTCTTCTTTTTGCTGCCCTCTCCCCCCCCCCTCTGCCTCCCCCCCCCCTCCCCTGTCCCTTCCACTGTTTTTCGCTGCGGTTCCTGCTTTCCCCCCCTGCTTTGGATCCTGCCCTCTGCTGCTTTTCTTTTTTCTACCCTCTCCCTCTTTGGGCTCCTCCCCCTGGCTCTGCTACTCTCCATCTGGCCCTGGTGGTCCTCGTCCTCTTCTTCCTCGCGAATTCCCTGTATCCCCTTCTTCCCCCCCTCCCTATCCCTTTGTTTCTCCCCTCCCCCTCCTCCTCCTGTGCTTTCTTTTCCTCCCCTTGCTTGCCCCTCTCCCCCCTGCGTTCCCTTTTTTTTCCCCCTCTGACCTTCCCTTGCTGGGAGACTATGGCACATGAGTGACATGAGCCCACCCTTGTCTCATGTCATTGTGATCCAGCGTTATGTTACAATACAAATCCTATGTAATTTCCCATAGTAGGAAAAACACAGTACTTCCTGGTTCATGGGCACGGCTTCACCATAGTATGTCTATGGGGCAAATTTGGGCAGCTCTTGCGCCCCAGGGGTACAACTTACACCCCATTTTGAGGTATGGTCTGAGAGAGCCTGTCAGCCTCTTCAAACGTGGTAACCACATGTTTCTACGAAATTCTCGTTAGGAGCTATGACTCGTCAAAGTTCGTCGCAATGTTAAGTCTATGGGATTTTTCGCCTGATTTTTCGCCCGCCGGACGAACATCGTACACCCGATCGCTTATAAAAGTCATAGCACACCACTCCTCAATAGGCCGGTCGATTTGACACCTCATTCGTGGGTCTATGACAAAAACTGCGGGACGAGTTACGCGCAGACGAAAGTGTAAGAATAATAATAAGTATGCAGAAGAATAAGAATGGAGCTTTGCCTTTGGCAAGCACCATTAACTAGAATGTACATTTCCTGAAGAAAATGTGAATGGTGCTTGCAGTGGCAAAACTATGCTAACATAATTACCGTCCTGCTAGGATGTTTTTAGCAAGATGCTAACATGATTAGCATGTTGATAACATGATGCTAACACCCTTAGCATGCTGCTAACATGTTTTAAACAAGGTGCTAATCATGTTAGCATAATGCTAGCATGATGCTAGCATGATTACCATGGCTAGCATTATTTTAACAAGATGCTAATCATATTAGCCTAATGCTAGCAACATGCTAACATGATTAGCATAATGCTAGCATGATGCTAGCATGATTACCATGTTGCTAGCATGATTTTAACAAGATGCTAATCATGTTAGCATAACGCTAGCAAACATGCTAACATGATTAGCATAATGCTAGCATGATGCTAGCATGATTACCATGTTGGTAGCATGTTTTTAACAAGATGCTAACATGATTAGCATGTTTGCTAGCATGATGCTAACATGATTAGCATACTACTACCATGATGCTAACACAATTAGCATGCTACCAGCATGATGCTAACACATTTTTACTAGTTTGTGTCATGTTTAAACCCTAAGCTAATCACTATTAGCATGTAGCTATTCACTGCTAGCATGTGTAGCATGTTGTAAGTCCAGTTTGCTAGCATGAGTCAAAAGAGCCAACCGCCATGTCTCTATGATGCTCTGATGCAGAGATATAGATCTTGCTAAATGGTTGCTAGGGTACTCTGTTTGGTTGCTAGGGAGTGGCTTGGCAGCTACCAATGATGATACTCCAAAGGCTGCTTGACAATATAAACCAACCCCCATGTCTTTACGATGTTCTGATGCAGAGATATAGATCTTGCAAAACGGTTGCTAGGGTACTCTGTTTGGTTGCTAGGGAGTGGCTTGGCAGCTGCCAGTAATGATAAACCAAAGGCTGCTTGCCAGTATGAATGATATAAACCAACCCCCATGCCTCTATGATATTCAGATTTGAAGATATCTGCCTATGCTTTGGGTTGCTAGGGTGCTCTAAATGGTTGCTAAGGCGTGGCTATGATGTCTTTAAGGTGATTTGTGATTGGCGGTTTGCTGCCTCGAGTCAAATGAGCCCATCCTCATGTTTGTATGACACTTCTATCCAAAGATATTCATTTGATCTTTTTCAATGGAAGTCTATGAAGCTTGTTACTAAGGTGCTCTATATGGTTGCTAGGGCGTGGCTTGATATCTTCAAAGTTATCCTGAGAGACTGATTGGTTGCCTGAGTAAAATGAGACCACCCCCTTGTCTCTATGACATTGTGATCCAGAGTTATGACTTGTCAAAGTTCGTTCCAATGTTAAGTCTATGGGATTTTTTTCGCTACTTTTTCGCCCGCCGGACGAACATCGTACACCCGATCGCTTATAAAAGTCATAGCACACCTCTCCTCAATGAGCCGGTCGATTTGACACCTCATTCATGGGTCTAGGACAAAAACTGCGGGAGGAGTAGCGCGCCAAACTTTTGTGGGAAATAATAATAATAATAATAATAATAAGTATGCAGAAGATTAAGAATGGAGCTTTGCCTTTGGCAAGCACCATTAACTAGAATGTACATTTCCTGAAGAAAATGTGAATGGTGCTTGCAGTGGCAAAATTCGGTACCCGGTTGCTAGGCGGTTGCTAAGGTGTTGCTAGGCGGTTGCTAGGGTGTTCTGGGTTGTTGCTAGGCGGTTGCTATGGCTAAGGTGTTGCTAGGCAGTTGCTAAGGTACTGTTGCTAAGTGTTGCTAGTTCTTGCTAGGCGGTGCTATGGGGTGGTTGCTAGGGTGTTGCTAAGGTACTTGGAGTGGTTGCTAAGGTGTTGCTAGGCGGTTGCTAAGGTGTTCTGGGTGGTTGCTAGGCGGTTGCTATGGTAACCTGGGTGGTTGCTAGGGTGTTGCTAGGCAGTTGCTAAGGTATGGTGTTGCTAGGCGGTTGCTAGGGTGTTCTGGGTGGTTGCTAGGTGGTTGCTATGGTAACTGGGGTGGTTGCTAGGGTGTTGCTAGGCAGTTGCTAAGGTGGGGGTGCTAAGGTGTTGCTAGGCGGTTGCTAAGGTGTTCTGGGTGGTTGCTAGGCGGTTGCTATGGTAACCTGAGTGGTTGCTAGGGTGTTGCTAGGCAGTTGCTAAGGTACTTGGGGTAGTTGCTGTTGCTAGGCGGTTGCAGGGTGTTCTGGGTGGTTGCTAGGTAGGGGTGTTGCTATGCTAGGCAGTTGCTAATGGGGTAGTGCTAAGGTGTTGCTAGGCGGTTGCTAGGGTGTTCTGGGTGGTTGCTAGGCGGTTGCTATGGTAACCTGGGTGGTTGCTAGGGTGTTGCTAGGCAGTTGCTAAGGTACCTGGGTGGTCACTACGGTGATGCTAGGCAGTTGCTAAGGTGTTCTGGGTGGTTGCTATGGTAACCTGGGTGGTTGCTAGGGTGTTACTAGGTGGTTGGTAGTTGTCACAGATAGTTACTATGGAGTTTCTATAGAGTTCCTGTGTGTTCTCAGCCCACTTTAGCACTTAGCTAATCACTATTAGCATGTAGCTATTCACTGCTAGCATGTGTAGCATGTTGGAAGTCCAGTTTGCTAGCATGAGTCAAAAGAGCCAACCGCCATGTCTCTATGATGCTCTGATGCAGAGATATAGATCTTGCTAAACGGTTGCTAAGGTACTCTGTTTGGTTGCTAGGGAGTGGCTTGGCAGCTACCAATGATGATACTCCAAAAGCTGCTTGACAATATAAACCAACCCCCATGTCTTTATGATGTTCTGATGCAGAGATATAGATCTTACAAAACGGTTGCTAGGGTACTCTGTTTGGTTGCTAGGGAGTGGCTTGGCAGCTACCAATGATGAAACTCCAAACGCTGCTTGACAATATAAACCAACCCCCATGTCTGTATGATGCTCTGATGCAGAGATATAGGTCTCGCTACACGGTTGCTAGGGTACTCTGTTTGGTTGCTAGGGAGTGGCCTGGCAGCTGCCACTGATGATACACCAAAGGATGTTTGCCAGTATGAATGATATAAACCAACCCCCATGCCACTATGATATTCAAATTTGAAGATATCCCTCTATGCTTTGGGTTGCTAGGGTGCTCTAAATGGTTGCTAGGGCGTGGCTATGAAGTGTTCAAGGTGATTTGTGATTGGCCGTTTGTTACCCCGAGTCAAATGAGCCCACCCTCATGTTTCTATGACACTTTTATCCAAAGATATTCCTTTGATCTTTTTTAATGGAAGTCTATGGAACTTGTTGCTATGGTGCTCAATATGGTTGCTAGGGCGTGGCTTGATAGCTTAACAGTGATCCTGAGACACTGATTGGTTGTCTGAGTGAAATGAGCCCACCCCCTTGTCTCTATGACACTGATCAATAGTGAGTGAGTGACAGAAAGGTTTCTAAGGGCCTGCGTGTGTGAGTGTGTGTGAGAAAGTGACAGTTGAAATTCAAATTTCTGAAGATTCCGCCATTGAAAGTCAATGGGACTTTTTTGGCCGCTTTTTCGTCCGCTGTACGAACATCGTTGGTCCGATCGCTTATAAAAGTCATAGCACACCTCTCCTCAATGAGCCGGTCGATTTGACACCTCATTCATGGGTCTAGGACAAACGCTGCGGGAGGAGTAGCGCGCAGAAATAAAAGTGGAAGAAAATGAGTGTCTGTGTCTGAGAGAGAAAGGCTTCTAAGGGCCTGCGTGTGTGAGTGTGTGTGAGAAAGTGACAGTTGAGAGAGACGGAATGTTCGTGAATTTGAATTTTTCAATGTAAGTCAATGGGACTTTTTTGGCCGCTTTTTCGTCCGCTGTGCGAACATCGTTGGTCCGATCGCTTATAAAAGTCATAGCACACCTGTCCTCAATGAGCCGGTCGATTTGACACCTCATTCATGGGTCTATGACAAAAACTGCGGGAGGAGTAGCGCGCAGAAATTGTGTCCAGAAGAAGAAGAAGAAGAAGAATAATAATAAGTATGCAGAAGAATAAGAATGGAGCTTTGCCTTTGGCAAGATAAGTATTGCAGTAGATTAAGAATGGAGCTTTGCCTTTGGCAAGCACCATTAATATAATAATAAGTATGCAGAAGATTAAGAATGGAGCTTTGCCTTTGGCAAGCATTAATAAGTATGCAGAAGAATAAGAATGGAGCTTTGCCTTTGGCAAGCACCATTAATAAGTTATATAGCAGATCAGTAAGTTGCTTTTTCAAGCCAACTTAATTTATATAGCAGATCAGTAAGTGGCCTTTTCAAGCCAACTTAATAAGTTTTATAGCAGATCAGTAAGTTGGCTTTTTCAAGCCAACTTAATAAGTTTATATAGCAATCAGTAAGTTGGCTTTTTCAAGCCAACTTAAATAAGTATGCAGAATAAGAATGGAGCTTTGCCTTTGGCAAGCACCATTAATAAGTATGCAGGAGAATAAGAATGGAGCTTTGCCTTTGGCAAGCACCATTAATAATAAGTATGCAGAAGATAAGAATGGAGCTTTGCCTTTGGCAAGCACCATAAAGTATGCAGGAGAATATGGAGCTTTGCTTTGGCAAGCACCATTAATAAGCTTAAGTAGTAGATCAGTAAGTTGGCTTTTTCAAGCCAACTTAATAAGTTTATATAGCAGATCAGTAAGTTGGCTTTTTCAAGCCAACTTAATAATAAGTATGCAGGAGAATAAGAATGGAGCTTTGCCTTTGGCAAGCATGAGATCAAGTTTTGAAAGAATGACTAGCTGTGTTAAGCCGGGCACATATTTAACGACTAGCTAAAACATTCTAAGACTGTAATCAACATACAGCAATTGTTTTCTGCGACTGAAGCAGCTTTAAATACTTACTCATGGCAATTGAACACTGACTGTAATCGCCGATGGAACACAACTGGCTCTGACTGGACGCTTTTGAGCATGATCAGTCATAAGTATCAATTTACATTTATAATCTGCCTTACAATCGTTAAGTGTGTGCGCGGCACAGCTAGTCATTCTTTCAGGTTTTGAAGAATGACTAGCTGTGTTAGAAGTGTGATCAGTTTGGAGTTTTGTACTAAGAGTTTTGAAAATGTACACCTTACATGTGAAAATAGTACCAAAGCAAATAATAATCCAACTAAACTTAATAGTTAATCAATGAATGATTTAGTACACCTATAGATTTCTATATACAGTATATTGATTCTATAGACATAGTTTCTATAAAACTTGTAGAGCTAGAGCAGACTATACAAGGGAGAGTCAACAGTCAATGACTGTATAACATCTGATTGTTCAGAGATGCATCAGAAGAAAGGAGACAGATGGCATCAAATACAGCATTATAAATTACAGTATATGCCATCTGATACTGTAAACAGATTACCATGGTAGAGACTGCCACATTAAGGTCAACTACAATAGATTCAGTCATATGGATGGATATATTACAAACAATATGGATTCAATTACATAAGTTAGGTAATGAGTGTATTTTCTAATGTGGAATCTGTAGCCTGTATTACTGTAATTAATTCAACAACAAGGGTGATTTGAAACATGTATCTTGCATTGTTTGCTATTGAATGAACTGATTGTTAAAAGTACTAAACTGAAGGTTCATTACATATCACAATGATCTTGAGTTTTGAAACAATGATTACCTGTATGCAAAAAGGAAAATATGTACAACTAGAATATAAGCATGAGATCATGTTTTGAAAGAATGACTAACTGTGTTAGAAGTGTGATCAGGAGTTTTGTACTAAGAGTTTTGAAAATGTACACCTAGTGAAAATAGCACCAAAGTGAAAAACAAACAAACAAACAAACAAACAAAATATTCATATTTTATATTAATGATGCATTTATACATTTATACATTCTTTAACAAAATTTAGCCAGTTTTTAACACACATCAGAAATAATATATCCAACTAAAAAAAAAAAAAAAATCAAAGTCCTTCACTAGTATTTGATGACTTGTGATCATTATCTTGACAACCAGTGATGCCACTGATATTTTATCAAGAATATATGTTAAATGGAAGTTTGACAAACTGTTTAAAATATATTTAATCGTATATTTAATCGTAATTAACACATATAGGGCTAATTTAACACACCTCCTCTTACAAAGGGACTCACCTCCTTCTCTTTTTACATAGTTTCATAAATCTCATGCAACCGTAATTTTCAAACAGGTCCTACAGGTTTATTCCAGTGCATGAGGTATCTTGCCCAACGGGTCATGCTGTTCTTGTTGCACCTTTCGTTTCCCATGTCTCATTTAGGCATGTTCACAGGTGCAGATAACATGAAGACAATTCTAACACCATTACTCTCAGGGATAGTTTTACTTGAAAAGGGACAGTGGGAAAATCCTGGACTCTTTCCAGTTGTTGCAAAGGAAGAGGGATCCAGGGCTGGCATTCACAGAGACGGGAGAACAGGAGGTTATGAACGGCAGTTTGATTAAAAGCCTGTTTCCTCTGCTTCTGCACTTTACCATTAACTGTACGTATAACCTCTCAGCAACTGTGCATCATGATAGTGGGATATGTGATACTTGATTATTGACTACATAATTATGTTATCACAGCATTTCAGTCAATTATATACAGTACACAGGATATGTAAAAAGAAATCTGTGGCATAGGCCTGCACAAAAAGTTTTAAAGAGATTCTTCCATCAAGAAACCAGTTGTATTTATTGGTCAGGGGTCTTGTAGTTTTTTTAATGGAACAGAAACCTGCTGTTCCATATTGTATTAAAATTGAGTTTGGCATTTTAAACCTGGCCTAATAGTAGTGGTGTAAAGTAATGGAGTAAGTGTAATTAGTTACTGTAAGTATCTTTTTGGCTACTTTGAAGTTTTATTATCACAGATATTAGCAACTTTTATTCTATACTCGACTACATTTTTGAATAACTATATGTACTCTTAACTCCAATTCATTTGTGATACTTGTTACATTTTTGCATGGTACCTTACTATTTCTTCAGCACTTTATTTCTGATACAAAAGAAGTGATATTGTCATCTAACTTGTCAACAAGGCTATACTTTACGCGAATGTGAGTGCATTAGCAGGTGGTTGCGAATTGCAGGCATTTTTTATATATGAAATGAGGACATGGCTGCAACCAGTGCTAAGGCCGAAACCAGCATGTCTAGTGCAAGTAGGCTTTTACTTAACATTATTTTATTTTATCTATTATATTGAAAAGACCTTTTTGAAGAATATTGGTTTACTTATGCCCTTTTTGAGCACTTGAATTTAACTGAGATTTGAGTGTTTGTAGACTTTTAAGAGGCTGTTGTGTTGACCTTGATTTATTGCAATTTTGAGGTGTTCAGTTTCATTTTGATTTTAGAAAATAAATGAGATTGCTCTCCTTACAAATCAACTGTTTCTTGTTTTTCACTGGCATGTCTATTAGGTGTTGAGGACTAGTGCATCTTTGAGCATACATTCAGTATGAGTAAAAATCAGTTAAAATCAGATACTTTAAGACTTTTACTCTATAGTCACATTGGAATTGGTGACTTGGAACTTGTAATAGAATAATTTTCACTGTAGGGTATCTGTACTTTTAGTCAAGTGTGGTTTTCAGGTACTCTTTACACCTCTGCCTAAAACATAAAATGTGTGTAGTACCATATCATACATTTATGATGCTTATATAGGAAAGCATTTCACATAATCATTAAACAGTCATATATAGATATTACATTTACTGTATAAGAAGGGATTATGTAATGTAATTCGTTAATACAGTATTTATACTGTATTAACCCCCCCCCCCAAAAAAAAATATATATATGTCAAATGGTAATATTGGTCATGCATTTCAGATTCAAGTACACCACCCACACCTCTTAACACCTCAATGTATTCTGTAAACATGAAGCACATCCTGAAATGGAGCCCCTTGCAGGTGTCATGTTCCACTGTCAACTACTCTGTGCAATTTCAAGGGTACGCATATTTCTGAATGTTTTTTGTTGTTGTTGTTGTTGTTGTTTTTATTTATTTATTTATTTTAGGAATAAGGCTGATGTTCCAATCCAGCCTTTTAAAAATGCATTGTGTACAGTGTGTCAGCATGTTATGTTATAATAGACAATAATTATCAGACGGAAACAATGAAATCATTACATGACCACAACTGCCCAGTAAGGGTTTTCTTTTCTTACTGAACTATTAGTGACTGACCTGTACTTTAAGAGACTTGAATGCTTATTTATGGTTCTGTACATTAAAAAATAAAATGCTGAGTTCCTGTATCCAGCATAACTTATGTAAAATGTAAGGTATTTTCACTTTTTTTGTTTTGCAACACGTAAATATGACGTCATCACATTTATTTATAGTGCTTTCACAATATTGATTATTTCAAAGAAGCTTCACAAAAATAAACAGAAAAATAAGAGTTGAAAAATTATGAAATGACTTCAATTTCAGCTGTAAAGCAGCTCTACAGAAGGCAATTGTCATTATTAATCTCAAGTCAGTTCAATGTTAATTCCTTTCAGTTTGATAACAGTCAATATTGCAAAGTTCTACCAAAAAGACTCGAGGGAGAATTTAAATATGAATGATTTATTTGGTACAAGATCAGATTAAATAAAATAAAAATAAAAAATAAAATAAAACTGTAACGTAGTTCGTATATACGGGAAGAAGGAGGCGGGAACCGGCGAACGTTCAACAAAAGTTTAATATAAAATAACCAAAGAACAAAACGAAAGTAATGCCGGCAGACCCTCGCGGACGTCTGCCGGCCACACAAACATAATAAAACATAAAATAATATCCAGGCCTGGTCCTCTCTCGTCCTTCACGGTCGTCGCTCCTCCTTTTATGCTCCCGGAGCTCCTCCGTGAGAGACTCAAGGCCGGTGCGCCTCCCAGGTGATGCTCGTTATCACTTGCGTCACCGGCCTCGCGCCGTTCCCTCACGGCTCTCGCCCGCCCTGGTCGGCACATACCCCCATCGCCCCTCGCAGGCCGGGGGGTACTCCCGAGACTGCGCTCTACTCCCCCCCGGGGCCTGTCTCGGCGGCCGCAGCACCTGGGGGTAAGGACAGACGAGACGAGAGAAAGGAGACGGAAGCAAGGGGAGCGACAGGACGAGAGAGGGGAGAGAGGAAAAGGAAAAAAAAAATTCTTGGTCCGGTTCCCCGACACACTGCCGCTCGGTCCTCAGCCTGCCAAGAGGCTCTTCTTCGCGGTGCCATGCGGTGGCACTGGACGCACGGTGGACGGCCCGATCCTCGACCGCCTCCTGGCGGCCGGCGATGGCTCCTCCGGCTGAAGGCAGCCGGCAGCGAGTCCCCCGTCCCCTGCTCCTCCCCTTCATGGCGGACGGCAGCAGGCTCCGGCCCACGGCGGACGGCGGCGACTCCTCCGCTCCCTCCTGGACGGCAGCCACCCCACCTCGTCCCAGGAGCACGGCATCCGGGTCTCCATCCCACCTTTCACAAGGCTCCAGCACCACCGCCTCGGGCAGCCTCTCGCGGTCTCCACTCCCGCGCTGCCCGAACTCCGCAGCACCGCGAGCCCCCTCAGCAGCGAGGGCTCTCCGACAGCATGTCCCTCCTTCCTCCCGGGTTTCGGCACCAATGTAACGTAGTTCGTATATACGGGAAGAAGGAGGCGGGAACCGGCGAACGTTCAACAAAAGTTTAATATAAAATAACCAAAGAACAAAACGAAAGTAATGCCGGCAGACCCTCGCGGACGTCTGCCGGCCACACAAACATAATAAAACATAAAATAATATCCAGGCCTGGTCCTCTCTCGTCCTTCACGGTCATCGCTCCTCCTTTTATGCTCCCGGAGCTCCTCCGTGAGAGACTCAAGGCCGGTGCGCCTCCCAGGTGATGCTCGTTATCACTTGCGTCACCGGCCTCACGCCGTTCCCTCACGGCTCTCGCCCGCCCTGGTTGCCACAAAAACCCTCGACAAGCTCTGTCTCAAAGTTCTTTGGCGTAGGCCCCCGTCCTTCTCCAGGTCTTGATGTTAGCTGGTAGGTCCTGCCTGAAGATAAAGGCAGGGGCGGAGCCTACCCCCCCAAAAGAAGGGAAAAATCCGTGCTTACCTAAGAACCTGTAATTGAAAGTGGAAAGAGTTGAATGAGGAAGACGATATAGACATTGTGTTATGAACTTATAAAATGGCATGGTGAAAGTAAGCCACGTTAGGCATGATTACTGGCTACGATTAGCCATGAAACAAACATGATAAATAAAAGCCACGTTAGGCTTAATTGGCTACGATACATGATTAGCACACTGGCCATGAACAAACATGATAAATAAAAGCCACGTTAGGCTTAAATTACTGGCTACGATTAGCCATGAAACAAACATGATAAATAAAGCCACGTTAGGCACAATTACTGGCTACGATTAGCCATGAAAAAACATGATAAATAAAGCCATAGGTTATGGCGATTAGGAAATAATGAAATAAAGCCATGTTAGGCATAAATTACTGGCTACGATTAGCCATAACATGATAAACAGGCCACGATATGCATGAGGAAACTCGGGTCACGAATAATAAAATAGAATATTTTAACATGACAGAATCACGAACTAGTTATGAAGTCAGTTGATAAGAAGGCAAGTGAGAGCATATGCCGCGAGGGGCGTGAACTGGGCTACGATTAGCCATGAGACATAAAGTTCATGATCTGAGCTCCTTTAGTAAATTGCTGGGATAAAGGACGAAAGCCCCGATGGGCTGCGCAGCACTAAAGAGAAAGATGCAAATGCAACGTGAGAAGCAATAGGCTGCAGTAACCACCACCAGTAGCTAGCGAAAAGGTAGGCCTACCTTGATTGTAGGTTGAGAGAGCTTGTTGAGCGTTAAGTAGAATTTGCTTGTCGGATCTGATGTAGATCTTGTATGCCGTGGACGACCATCTGCCTAACATTTGGATGGTTGAGTCAGGAACACCGCATTCAGCTGCTGTTGTCGCAGCTCCGATGCGAAAGGAATGCCCGGTGTATAGATGTGGAGAAAGATCGCAAAGTGTTAAGACGGAAGCTAGATGAGTTCTAAACCATTGCTTTGTCATTGGGAGTCTATTAGGTAATATAAATAGGGGTGAATTTTTTGGAGTGCGAGGACGTGCTTTGAGGTACCTAACCATAGATGTGTAAGGGCAGAAAAAATTATTAATTTTTGAGATCGTAATTGTGACACCTGTACCGGAAGAATCAGCTTTAGAATATTTAATAAATAAATTAAATAAAGATGAAGAGAAACGCAAATCGGAGAGACATAAGCCGCGAGCAGGATTAAAGATTTTTGAATCAGAGGCGAATTCCCCTAATCACATAAACCCATAAAAAGCAGACAGAAACACTGCCTCGAGGAGAATGTTTATGTACTCGCAAAACGAACTGTTACTTAGAGAAGAAATAAGTCTGTGCAGAAGATTTAGCGTAATGGGGAGACGTTTGTCTGGTGTCTTTTGAGCAGATTTTTCTATGCCTTTGAGTAAAAGCCGAATAGCGGGCGTTGAGAAAATACTTGGATAGTTGGGATTATGGAATCGTGCGTGAAATTGAATGCCAGCCAGCAGTTTACGTATTGTAGCGATCTTCAGATTACGGGATTCGAAACAATGAACTACGAATGCACAAATTGTAGAAATTAAAATGGGGAGAATAGGAATTCTGAACGAAAAACAGAATGAGAGATGAGAGCCTAGTTCAGGATTAGTTCTGCCAGGGTCGGGCATGGTGTTGGATTCTGGTTCGCTGCTGGGCAAAGACGTCTGAAAGCCTGCAAACGAGAACGAGAGAGAGCGTCAGCAATGACATTTGTATGCCCTGGAATATGCACGGCTTTAAGGATGAAATTGTGTGTGACGGATTGCCAAGTTAAGCGACGGAGTAGAGGCATTATAGTTTGGCAATGCGAACGTCCTTTATTTATAATGTCAACTGTAGCTGCGTTGTCACAGTACATCGCGATGCGTTTACGTGACCAAGCGGTACCCCAGAGGACACTAGCTACGACGATGGGGTATAGTTCGTAAAGAGCCGTTGAGAAGGAACTTGCAAACGAGGAAGTAAACTCGTCCGACCATTTCTCTGCGAACCATTGCCCTTGAAAGAAACCCCCAAAACCAATGGAAGGGGCTGCATCAGTAAATAACTCGAGTGCAGCTGATGATTCAAAAACCTCGTTGTAAAAAAAAGAAATGCCGTTCCAGTTGTTAAGCAGGAGCGACCAGAACCTGAGGTCTGATCGACACCCGTCGTCTAAGTGAATCGAGTCAAACAGGCTATTGACGGAATGGGCCAGTGTAAGCAGACGAGAAATGAAGGAGCAACCTTGAGGGATAATTCGCATAGCGAAATTGAGATGTCCGAGTAGAGAGAGCATGTCCCGTTTAGAAACCGTAGGAGCTACGAGAAAAAAATCTAAGAACGACCTTATTCTGAGAAGTTTATCTTTAGGAAGAGAAGCTTGCATCTGAACGGAATGGAGAACGATACCAAGGAATTCGAGAGAGGTTGACGGACCCATAGTTTTCTCGTTTGAAAGGGGCACGCCTAACTCAAAAAAAAGGGATTTTAGTGTTTTGAGTACGGAGCTTTGGGACGAGGGAAAATCTATTAGCAAAAAATCATCCAGTAGATGTAACAGGAAGGGGAGCTTGCAGACATTCAACAGGATCCAACACAAGGCCTCTGATAAGCAATTAAAGATGCGTGGACTACTTCTGCACCCGAAAGTGAGTCTTACTGCGAAATAGAGCAGATTTCTCCATTTAACGCAGAAAAAAGGCCAATCGGAAGAATGAATGGACATGATCTTAAAGGCATCTGTGATGTCTGCTTTGGCTAGCTGAGCGCCATACCCTGCAATCTTAATTAGATGAATAGCATCGTCTACCGAAGCGTAGTACAGTGAAAAAAACTCTGGAGGAATGCATTCGTTAACGCTTTCGAGATTATTAGAATGGGGTGAGGACATGTCGAAAATCAGGCGCTTTTTCCCTGAATATTTGCGTGTAGCTATGCTGATGGAATTGACTCGATGCAAGGAAAAAGGAGATGAGCTGAAAGGGCCGATAATATATCCTTTATTTAGCTCCTTATCAAGGAGGCTTGAGACTATGTCAGGTTCAGCTAGAGCAGACTGCAGATTCCGAGCTACGTAAGGGGTGGAAAGAGGGGAACAAACTCCGACCCGAAATCCTTGAGAGAGCCCAGTGATTAAATAATCGACGAAAGTAGAATCAGGGTGAGAAGAAAGATAGCTAGAGAGTATATCTATTTAATGGGAGTAGAGGGGTGACCATTTAGAATTTTTTTCGAGGCTGTGCTCTTCCTCTGGACGCTGGTCTGAAGCATCGTGGGCAAACAGATTTGGAGTGCGGGTCTCTGCAGAAGCTGCAAATATGCAAAAACTTACACTTAGCATAATTACATACAGATTCGTTAAAATTGTTACACAGAGGATTGCCGTGAAGACCGATTATAGGTCTGACTTTTACATCAAGTGGGGCGTGTGCAGGATCAGCACCATGGACGGCGGGCGACTCCCATGTTTCTAGGCTTTTAGGGCAGAAAGCGGCCGAGTGCCCGTGCGAGCTGCACATGATGCAAGCCAAGGCTCGTTGACCCCCGAAGTGACGAATCAAAAGTTCGGAATCGGTCACAGACCAGTCCAGTCTAGTGTTGTACAGTGTAATGAAAGAAGCAGATTTGGCCGCGAGAGATTTGTGATATTCGTAGAACAGCGTACCTTCGTAACGCTGATTAAAGTCTGCCAGCATTGCCAGGTAGAGATCTAATTCTCCCCTACGGTCAGGGAAAGATTGACACAAAATATCTCTATATATCCCAAAAGCGATGACGAATTCGCCGAACGACAAGTTACGTTGTAGTCTGGGATCGGAGGTTTTCAGGAAGACTGCCACGTCACCGCAGTCAACCATTTGCCTATCGACTGCTGGCGATGGAAGCAGTAAAGCAGCCAAATTAACATCCTTACCTGAGATTATGTCCGATCTCATTTTTGGAGACACTGAGACTGCAGCAGGAGGAACAAATCGCCTACCGAAATTTTGTGCTGGAGTAGCCGTGGAGAGATTAAATTGCTGCGTAGACACTGACGTGGCAGCGTTTAGATGTGAAGATGGAGCGAAGGCCGGAGTGACGGATGTAGAGGGTTCCGTAGACAGATCAGCTACACCAGGAAAGGATGAGAGGTTAGTGTAATGACCGGAAGACGTTGAAGGCATGGAAAATCCGGCTGCGTTCGTGGCGAAAGCGGACTCGAACACTCCTAGTCTGCTTTCAAATCCTTTGACGGTTTTGGTTAGTCCTTGAACAGCTTTAAGGAGCTGTGCATTAAATGCTTCTGCTCCATGAGTAGGCGAAAGTGACATTGCAACAGGAAACTTGGGCCTTTTAGCCTGAAGTTTTGGAGGTCCGCTTCCTGCCTGCTGTTTTGGGTTGGGCGGAGGGAGCCGTAGAGGTAGTGGTATCATCCGTGGTTGGGACAGCGGAGCTGCCCAGGGTGTTGAATGCCAAGAGGATGAGATCGTTGCGTGAAATGTCGTTACTGACCGGAATACCGGCCTCTTCCAGGATGGCGACAATTTTCTCTGAAGGCCATTGGGACCAGGGGGATTCCCGAGTTTGAATACGGGTACTCCGGCGCACCGACAGAGGAGAAGGCGGAACTTGATTGTCGTCTGAATCGGTAAGGTCAAAGTCTACGATCGCTTTTTGCGACATAGTGGCTGCGTATGAAATGTGCTATAAAGCGGGAACTTCACTACGACACCTATGGGCAGCAAAGTAGTATGGTGAGATCAGTCTATATATAGTCGATGTTGAGCTGTGATTGGCTACACCAGATTGCGAATTAATGACGTGGCATTAGAGTCTTTCTGGTAGAACTTGCGCATACGCTTTCATTTCTGTCATTTTACATTCTAGACTGCATGATTTTGAACAAGATGACGTTTGTTGATGTTTGGCAGTCTGGCAGAACAAGTATTCTTAAAAGTGTTTAGATTCCATCAAACACTTCAAGCAAAAACATGTTAGGCATCAAATAGTCATTACAAAAACACTTTATTTTGTCTGCCAAAAAAAAAAAAGAGTAAAAATAAAATAAAGTACATGTTTTTTTAAAAGCTGTGATGACTCTTATAAATTAAATACTGATATATTTAATTAAAATATATAATACACACTCCTGGGCAGACTCCTGGGCAGACTCCTGGGGGAGGGCGGTGGGACCAAGCCAAGCCAAAAATGGCAAAATATTCAGTGGTCTTTTAATGGTCTTAACCATAAATCACTGTAGATAAAGTAACCCAGCATGGAATAGCCTTCCCCAACTTGCAGACAGCTTTTTACAGGAAGAAGAGTGTTATTCCACTTAATATTAATGGCTTCAAACATGAATTGTTGAAAAATGTCCCACAGTTCTTTTGAGTTTAATACGAGACCAAATATTCAGTTACGCTTTATTTTGATGGTCCACTTTAGACATTTTACTTACTATAAGTAACTTCATGTCTACTAACTCTTATTAGAGTAGTAGTAGGTTAGGGTTAGGTGTTAGTCAGTAGAATGCCTGTTGGGGGAGCATCAGAATAAAGTGTCAGCAGATATTAGACTACTAATCTACTAATATTCTACTATATAGTCTACTAATAGTCTACTAATACTCTAATGACTGATAGTTGACATGTAGTCGCAAACTTATAGTTAGTAGAATGTCTAAAGTGGACCATCGAAATAAAGTGTTACTAAATATCGACTATAGGGTTCAATTCTGGACTCTGACCAGGCCAAAACATGAGCCTGATGGACTTGTTCTCAAGCCACTTCTTGACTGCCTTTGCAATTTTGGCAGAAGCATTGTCTTGTTGAAAAATAGCATATGATCATTCCTCTTTAAATAACAACTTTTCATTTGTGGGAAGCAAGCCATTCTGCAATATCTTCCTGTACCCCAAAGCATTAAATGACTTTCACAGTGAAGTAGCTCACCAATACCAGCAGCTAAAAAGGCTCCCCACAATGACACCTCTTTCTCCATGCTTCACTGTGATGCACTGTGATGCAGATGCATTTATTATTATAATTCTGACCAGATTTTCGAAGACACCACTTTGGAGCATTACCATGCAATTCATATTTTATTGTGATTCATCACTCCACACAAAACTTCCCATATTCTGACAAAAACTTGATTCTGTTTGATGTTTTCTGAGACAGCAATGGCTTTTTAATTAGTGCATTTGCTTACATTTTGCTAATAATTTGTGGCTAAGACAATTAAAAGCCTAGTGTTTAGCCATTTTGGGCTTGCCCCCCT
The DNA here is from genome assembly GCA_028476615.1 of Culter alburnus. Taxonomy (NCBI): domain Eukaryota; kingdom Metazoa; phylum Chordata; class Actinopteri; order Cypriniformes; family Xenocyprididae; genus Culter; species Culter alburnus. The sequence goes on along the minus strand of JAOTNS010002216.1, from coordinate 60,839 downwards.
CCCCCTCCCCCTCCCACCTTTTTTGCCCAGGAATGTAATCAAACATAATCTTTATTTAATAATGTGTTAATCATGACAATTGTCTTGAATAATCATTCTAAAATGAATAATTACTCATCTCTGATTCTTAATGTAGAGAATATGAGTTATACAAACTTAATGGAACTTGGGTGAATGCATATGACTGCCAAGAGATCAGTGAAAACAGGTGTGATCTCACTCATGACCTGGCCTCCAACTCTGACTACAGCATCCGCATAAAGACAAACTGTGATGGCAAAAAATCATGGACACAACTACCAGCAACCTTCAACAGGAGAGACAGTTGAGCATTATTGGCATTATTTTTGCTAAAACCAAAATAGAGATACATGTCTGAAATTGCTCAGTTGGGTCACGTCATTTTTTGGTCTTTTATAGCAGTGTTGCTGGCTCCGAAAATGACAGTGAATGTGGAGGGGGATCCCATCCAGGTGGGCTTCAGTACAACACTTTCTGATATGACCATAAACCTTAAAGTCTGGAATGAGGGTGACGAACAGAATGTGAGAATATTTTAATACTTTCATGTTGTATCAACTATATGTAACAAGATATTTGGCTATTGGCTATCTGTATACTGTAGATGTCTGGCTTTGCTAATGAATGGATGTGGACCTTAGTAAGGGTAGACAGCATATTTCTATTTTACACAATTGAAAATGAGGCAGTTAGTGTCATTACTACAGGTGCTGGTCATATAATTAGAATATCGTGAAAAAGTTCATTTTTTTATTGTAAATTATTTTAAAAAATGAAACTTTCATTTATACTAGATTCCCTACATGTAAAGTAAAACATTTCAAAAGTTTATTTTTTTAAATTTGTTGATTAGAGCGTACAGCTAATGAAAGTCCAAAATCCAGAAGACTGGAGACTGGAAGACTGGAGAGGCACAGAATCCAAGCTGCTTGAAGTCTAGTGTGAAGTTTCTGAAGTTAGTAATGATTTGGGGGGCCGTGACATCTGCTGGTGTTGGTAGATTGTGTTTTATCAAGTGCAAAGTCAATGCAGCCATCTTCCAGGAGATTTTGGAGCACTTTATGCTTCCATCTGCTGACAAGTTTTATGGAGATGCTGATTTCCTTTTCCAGCAGGACTTTAGCACCTGCCCACAGTGCAAAAACCACTTCCAAGTGGTTTGCTGACCATGATATTATTGTGTTTTATTGGCCAGTCAACATGCCTGACCCCTTAATATGGAATATTTCAAGAGAAGATGAGAAACAGTCGATCCAACAATATACAGATGATCTGAAGGCTCAATATTGCCTCAGCAGTGCCACAGACTGATCACTTCCATGCCACACTTCACTGATGCTGTAATTTGTGCTAGGAGCAAGTCATTTGCTGTAATATGTGCTGCCGACCAAGTATTGAGTGTACAAATGAACATACTTTAAAGAACTTGAACTTTTCTGTTTTGAAAATCCATTTTTGATTGATCTTAGGAAATATTCGAATATTTTGAGATACTGGATTTGGGACTTTCATGAGCTGTACGCTCTAATCATCAAAATTAAAAAAAAAAAAAAAAAACTTTTGAAATGTTTACTTTACATGTAGGGAATCTAGAATATATGAAAGTTTCATTTTTAAAAATAATTTACAATAAAAAAATGAACTTTTTCACGATATTCTAATTATATGACCAGCACCTGTATATGTTGCTAAGAGATGCAACAGTTCCTGCTTTGGCTTCGTTTGGAACTTTTTTTTTTTTTTTTGAAGCAAAAATAGACAAAATACTAGCAATAGTGTGTAAAAATGTAAGGTTACTCAATATTCACTTCTGGTTGCAATGAATTGTTGTATAAAAGCAATTCCACAGTCACAATCATGATGTCAGCTTAAATATGGCCACAGTTGCGATTGCCTGTGGAATGACAGCCGTGCTGATTTTCTTAACAACAGCATGATTGTGACTGTGACATTTCTTAAGTATAATGTGCTGCTGGCATTGATCCATCTTTCCAGTAGTCAAAAAAGCTGAAGAATATGGCCTGTGTAAAGTAGAACCTACTGAACAGACTGCACATCTATCACTCACAGCCTTGTGTTCATTTGTGTAAAATAAAATGAAAGTATAAAGTGAATATCAAAGATATCTGTCCTGACTAAGGTCTATTGTGACCATGATGGATGTTATTGCAGGCCTTAATTCATGTGATAAGAGCGTATCCCTATCATTTTTCTATTGCTGCCCATCGAGGGGAAGAGAAGATGTGCTTCAGAGCAGAAGCAATAGTAGAAGCCATTAACAAGATCTGCAGCATTGACACGCAGTGCGTAATCATTCCTGGTGAGTGATCAGGGTGCAAAGCTTTAATAACGGAAATGGTTTTAGTAGATTGATGTTATTCCATGTCTGCAGATTAATACATTAGGAAGAAACTAATAGAATTGACAAGGTGATAAATATAATACTATGTCATCCTATGCCAGTTAACTTTAACCATTGATTTGCTTTCTAGAGCAGACATCTGACTTTGTGAAGCCGATGATAGTGAGCATTGCTGTAGTAGTAGCAGTTGCCGTGGTCTTTATTCTGGGATGGTCGGCAACATATTTTGGTCCACAGATCAAACAAATTTGCCACATGGAGCCTATTCCCAGAGTACTGGTAAGTGTGCATTTACAGTTTTTTTTTATTATTTGCTTTGGTACTATTTTCACATGTAAGGTGTATATTTTCAGAACTCGGTACAAAAATCCAAACTGATCACACTTGTAACACAGCTAGTCATTCTTTCAAAACCTGATCTCTTGCTTTCATTACAGTTGTACATATTTTCATTCTACATACTCACTGTTTCAAAACAACAAGATGTTGTAATATGTAATGAGAACATTTGCTTTAATCACTGAAACACAACAGTATGTTCTTCTTTCAGTTTAGTACTTCTAACAATCAGTTGATTCAAAAGCAAACAATGCAAAATACATGTTTCAATCCCGTGTTGCTAAAATAATTACAGTTACACAGGCTACAGATGAAAATAGACTTACATTACCTTAATTACACAATTGGCATACAATCCATAATGTTTGTAATGGTATCTCATTTTCAGTTTCCTGCCAATATACACTGTAAAAAAGAATTGCTGGTTTAACTTAAAAAAAATAAGTTACCTGGTTGCCTTAAAATTTTGAGTTCATTGAAATAAAAAATTTCAGTTAATACAATGAAGGCAATTGATTTAATCAAAAGAAACTCAAAATATTATGTTATCTGAACCACATTAATTATCTAAATTGATTTGACAAAAGAAAAAAATGTTGTAATAACAAATCATGAAAATAATTTTTAATTTTTAATTATAATTTTTAATTTATAATTTTTAAATGTTCTCACTGTACCATATGACTGAATCTATACTGTAATTGACCTTTATAAGGGTGAGTAGTAATGTGGCAGTCTCTAATATGGTAATCTTTTTACACATGGCATACATACTGTAATGTAAAATGCTGTATTTGATGCCATCTGTCTCTCTTCTTCTGATGCATCACTGATCAATCTGATGTTATACAGTTATTGACTGTTTCCCTGTTTTCCCTTGTACTCTACCCTACTCTATGTTCACAAATTGCAAATCTCTCTGTCACACACACACACACACACACACACACACGTTTGTTTATTGTGACAAACTGTATTTTCTATCGCCCTACACTACCCCTACCCCTAAACCTACCCATCACAGAAAACGTCTCGGGTTACGAGTGTAACCCTTGTTCCCTGAGTAAGGGAACGAGACGCTACGTCCAATGACGCAATGGGAACCCTCTGCATTTTGTGTTCATGTAGCACCTCTGTATCCAACCAATGAGAAGACGTGACGTCAGAGGCGGGTGACGTCACGGACTAGGAAACTATAAAGCATACCCGGAACAAAGAACGCTAGCTTCTGAGTATTGTCTAAAGCAAGAGCGCTCCAGGCATGAAGGAGGTACGGCAACGCGACGTAGCGTCTCGTTCCCTTACTCAGGGAACAAGGGTTACACTCGTAACCCGAGACGTTCCCTTTTGTGGAAACATCGACGCTACGTCCAATGACGCAATGGGAACGCTGTCCCAACTACGCCGTGTCACCAAGTACCTGGCTGTTATCTTGTAAAACTATAGCACCTGGAGTGACATTCAAGTTAAGATTGTAAAATCTGATGAAGGTGTGCTGGGATGACCATCCAGCCGCACCGCAAATATCGTCTAAGGAAACTCCTGATAAAAGAGCCTTGGAAGCAGCCATACCTCTAGTGGAATGAGCTCGAATAGTTAAGGGACATGGGTGTCCCACTGCTTTGTATGCGAGTGAGATAGCCTCAACCACCCACTTGCTCATCCTCTGCTTAGATGCTGGGCCCCCTCTCTTAGGGGACCCATAACATACAAATAATTGATCTGTTTTTCTCCACAGGGCAGCTCTGTGGACATAAGCATCCAATGCCCTCACAGGGCAAAGCAGATTCTTCTTTTCCTGATCCACGTTTGTAAATGGAGGCGGGCAGAACGCCTCGAGTATGATGGGACCTGGGACCCTCGATGGCACCTTTGGAACATAACCCGGTCTGGTGTGTAAGAAAGCCTTAATCATACCAGGCGCAAATTCTAAGCATGATGGAGCGACTGACAGCGCTTGTAAATCACCAATCCTTTTTAGGGATGAAATTGCCAACAGAAGGACAGTTTTTAGTGTCAGGAATTTGTCTGATACTTCTTCTATTGGCTCAAAGGGAGCCTCAGCTAGCCCCTGGAGCACAATAGTCAGATCCCAGGTCGGGGTTTTTGTGCGCGCCGCAGGCCTCAACCTGAGCATGCCACGAAGGAAGCGCATAACTAGGGGGTCTCGACCCACCGAGGAGCCCCCTACAGGACTGTGATAAGCCGAAATGGCTGCAATATACACCTTTAGTGTTGAAGGGGTTAAACCTTCAGAAAACTTCTCTTGAAGGAACTGCAGCACATAGTTGATTGGAGACTGGACAGGGTCCAAATTATGTTGGCCACACCATGTAGCAAACAGTTTCCATTTGTATGAATACAGCTTCCTCGTGGAGGGAGCTCTGGAGTGAAGGATGGTCTCCACAACCTCGGTTGGGAGACCAGATTCTATGAGCCTTTTCCCCTCAGAGTCCAGGCCCACAGTTTCCATATTTCTGGGCGGGGATGGAGAATCGTGCCGCCCGCTTGCGACAGGAGGTCCTGCCTGAGAGGAAGCTCCAAAGGCGAGCCGTGAAGTAGAGACATTATGTCCGAGAACCATATTCTGGTCGGCCAGTAAGGGGCCACCAATATTAGGTCGACAGAGCCGTCTGCCCCCACATTCAACCGCCCGGGAATGTAAGCTGCTCTCAGAGAGAGAAGCTTTCCCTGGGACCAGAGGAGGATGCGGCTGGCCAACTTTGATAATAGGCGAGACCGCATACCCCCCTGATGGTTGATGTACGAGACCACCGTAGTGTTGTCCGTGCGGACCAACACATGGTGATCCCTCAGGTCTGGGAGTAAGTGTCTCAGAGCAAGAAACACCGCCATCATCTCCAGCCGATTTATGTGCCAGGAGAGCTGATGGTCCTCCCAAAGACCCTGAGCTGAGCGACCACTCATGATCGCCCCCCAGCCCGTGAGAGAAGCATCTGTCGTAAGCATTACGCAACGACGAGAAGTCCCCAACACGGGTCCCTGGGACAGGAACCAAGGCTTTTTCCACATGACCAGAGCACGAAGGCATCGCCGCGTGACTTTGATCATGCGAAAAGGATTTCCCCTCGGAGAAAACCCCTTGGTCCTGAGCCACCACCACTGTAAGGGTCTCATGTGCAGGAGGCCAAAAGTAATAACGTTGGACGCAGCTGCCATCAGACCCAACAGTCTCTGAAACTGTTTTACAGTGAGCGACTGGCCTAACTTCACCCCATTCACGGCCCCGAGAATGGAATTCACACGAGCAGGGGACAACTGCGCCTGCATCATGGTGGAATCCCAGATTACTCCTAAATAGTTTGCAACCTGACTCGGGACCAGCACACTCTTTTTGGCATTGAGCCTCAACCCAAGCCTTTTCATGTGCTAAAGAACAACATCTCGATGTTGAACTGCCAATTGTTCTGTTTGAGCTAGTATCAACCAGTCGTTGATATAGTTCAGCACGCGGATGCCCTGGAGTCTCAGCGGAGCCAGAGCTGCATCCACGCACTTCGTGAACGTGTGGGGTGAGAGGGATAGGCCCCTAGCACTGCCAATTGTTCTGTTTGAGCTAGTATCAACCAGTCGTCGATATAGTTCAGCACGCGGATGCCCTGGAGTCTCAGTGGAGCCAGAGCTGCATCCACGCACTTCGTGAACGTGCGGGGTGAGAGGGATAGGCCCCCCAACCCTGTATTGGTAAGCTTCGCCCCCGAAAGCAAACCTGAGGAACTTCCTGTGAGAAGGATGGATGGATACATGAAAGTATGCGTCTTTCAGATCTATCGCCACAAACCAGTCCTCGGACCTGATCTGGGGAATGATCTGTTTGAGTGTAAGCATTTTGAACTTCAACTTCTTTACAGATCGATTTAACACACGTAAATCTATGATCGGACGCAACCCTCCATCCTTCTTTGGAACAATGAAGTAGTGGCTGTAAAAGCCCGACATTTTGCTGGGAGGAGGAACCCTTTCTATAGCTCCTTTTTGCAAAAGCGTCGTAACCTCTTGTTCCATCACCAGAGACTGCTCTGGGGTTACCACTGTGGGAAGCACCCCGTTGAACTTGGGCGGTGTAGAACCGAACTGAATTCTGTAACCCTGTTCTATCATGAGCAGCACCCACTTCGAAATGTTCGGGAGACGTTTCCATTCTTCCACATATTCTACTAAGGGAACCAGTCTCTCAAGACTGGTCTCTGGTGTTTTTTGAGCACTTGGCTTGTCCATCTGACGCAGCGCACCGGCAGACAGACGAATCAAGCAACAACCGACCCTCCTCGGAGGATCGGTGGAGACCGCTGCGCCCTGACGCACACTGGGTGGCAGGGTTGACAGAACGGTCCCCTGAGGGCACCGAGGAGGACCCGATATCCGAATCCTCCCGGAGGGGGCTGCCCTCGAGAGATCCTGCACTAATGATGTCAGGACCTCTTCTTTGAAGCCTTCCGGGAGATAATGACGGTCCTCAGATCCTCATTGAGTCAGCATCAGCGAAGAACCTGAGAAGAACTTAAGATGGCTTTTCTCCTCGCTATTATGTCTCTGAAGAGAGTGGGAGATCTCCAGGCCCTGTCTATATCTCCTTCATGCCTGGAGTTTGCCCCTGGGGGAGTTTAGAGCCATCCTGCATCCTAGGCCGGGCTACGTGCCTAAGGTGCTGTCCAGTTTAGCAAGGCCTACGGTTTTACAGGCCTTCCATCCTCCACCTCATGTGTCGGCAGAAGCAGAGAGACTTCATCTGCTCTGCCCTGTCAGAGCTTTGAAGGTGTATTTACAGAGGTCTTCTCAATGGAGGAAATCAGATCAGTTGATGGTGTGCTTCAGGTCTCCTAAGAAGGGGCTCCCTGTCTCTACGCAAGCAATTAGCAGTTGGATCATTCAGGCTACTGCCTCGGCCTATCAGGAGCGCAACCTGCCTTCACCTTTGGCCTTGAGGGCTCATTCTACAAGGGGCATGGTGTTCTCTAGGGCCCTTCATGAGATCTGTGATGCGGCTGGCTGGGCCACTCCGCACACCTTTATTAGATTTTATAGTCTGCACTAGGGTTGTCACGATACCATAAAAATGTCTTACGATACTATACCAGCTGAAGTATCACGATACCGTAGTACAGTACAGTACAGTAGTAATGTTTTAAAATGTTTGTGCTAACACTATGTTATCAACATCTTGTTAAACTTTTAATTGAGTATCTGTAACAGTAGCTTACAGCTGACCACTTGAGCCACACACAGATCTCAACATTCAGCATGCAAACCACAACAATGGTGACAATAAAATTTTATTTAAAGTAAATTAAGTACTCTCTACAGTTCTTCTTTTAGTTAAGTAGTACTCTTGTGTAAGTGAACTATACTAACAAAGCTTTTGTCAGTACAACATACTATTCTTCTTTCACTTTACTTGAAGAAAATGTGGAAACCGATTGCACATAGTTTTTTAAGTCTACATAGCATAAAATGGCAGATTAAAGCCATGTTGAGAATAATAGTATTTAAGATGTTTGCAGAACACAATATAACACTGTTAGTTAAATGGAATTTCTTGTGTAATCTTACTATTAAATCTTAAGTAAGATTAGTAAATATTCTAGAGTATGTTAACTAGAATTGACATTAAACTAACGATATTTATTACTTAATTTACTTGGGAAGAGTTAGATTTCTTTACTTTTAATAGATTAACTTAACTTCAGTTTTCCCTTTAAGTTTGTGTTGCAAAAATAAGGCAATCGGTTTCCAAACTTTTTTTTAAGTAAACTGAACTTGTTAGAATTTACAGTGCAGTATACAAAATGAACCAAACTTTCAAAAACATGAAAACAGACCAGATTTTCTCTGAATACTTCATTAATGAGAATGAATAACAGGCTTTTTATTACCAATCAAATGAATCATTGTAAACAAAATTCATCTTAGCACTGCACAGAAGCTGTATGAACTGACATTACGATGTAGCATTTATGCATTTACACTTCAATTACAATTGCATAAATAATGTTATGATATTAATGTTTCAAATATAAAAATCTGAATATAGAAATAAAAATGTTGGCGGAAAAAAAATGATAGAATAGACCTACTTTTAGATGGTAAAAAATGATAGAATGATACTTTTAGATGGGATACTTTTAAAAATGATACTTTTAGATGGGAGACTAAAGTTGCCAGTAGGTGGCAGCAAGTGTTAATGATTAAGTCAATGAATCATTCAACCGATTCGTTCAAAACGGCTGATTCATTCAGGAACGAAGCAAATGACTGTCTTAATGAATGGATTAGTGAGTCAGTGACTCGCCCAATTTGTTCAAAAACAGATTCATTTTAGAACGAAACAAAAACAGCGCTCTTGCTCATGTCACAAACTATCAGGAGCATTTTTGCCAGCCTATCTTGAAATATCTAACCCTGACTGGAGAGCAGTATGTATATTAAAACATATAATACATTTATAATTATAAAATCACGATTGATATGATTGATAAGAACCGAGTGCAAACCCGCTATAGCTTATTGATGAATGGAATTGCATTTGTCTGAATCGTGTTTGCAAAGATGTTTCTAGAAACAAACTATTTAATCTTTTCCAGAAGTGGTCAAATGAGCAACGGAAAAACTGTGAAAATTCATTCTTATATAAAGATTTTATGATGTTAATTAAGTGAATTTCAGACCCTTTCTCCAGATAAAATGCACTGCGAACAACAACGTGCACGTGCAACTTTATCTCATTGCAAAATTAACTGAAGCATCAGGAAACAATAAGGCGCTAATTCTACAGAGCATTTACTACACAGGGCACAGCAGACAGTCAACGGCAGTCTCTTGTAATGTTTTTGCAGGCACGCATGTTCAATTGAAGTGTACCCTGCCGCACATACAACATTCCTTACGGTACTGACGATACTACCGTTTAAAAAATACAATGGCATCGCCAGTATTTTGAAGCTTTAGTATTGCGATACTACTGTAGTACTGGTACACTGTGCAACCCTAGTCTGCACCTCCCTTCAACGCCAGGCACACGGGTGCTCTCGTCCGAAGTTGTGCTCGGTCTCGGTTTCACGCTAGGACAGATGTGTTTCGGTGTGGCATAGTGGGTATTCATTCCCCAAAGTGTCATTGCTGACACAGTGCAAATTCCCTCGAAAGGGAACGTCTCGGGTTACGACTGTAACCCTTGTTCCATGAGAAGGAAACGAGACACTGCGTCGGCAGATTAGAATAGCGCTATGCTAAGGGCGTTCCCCAAAGTGTCATTACCGACGCAGTGTCTCGTTCCCTTCTCAGGGAACAAGGGTTACAACCCGTAACCCGAGACGTTCCCTGAGACACTGCGTCCTGAGACACTTTGGGGGGACCACCTTTGCGTGACTGGTATCTGAAGAAACTGTAAAACCATGGCAATCCTATTGGCTGGCGACAGCCTATGATGTCATACCAGTGTGACCAGAAAATATATAAGGGGTGCCTAGAGAACATGTCATCCACTTCTTCTTCGTCTGAAGGGACTGACTAGGCAGCCTGGAGGCATGGCTACGAAATGCAGTGTAACCCAAGACGTTCCCTTTCGAAAGGGAACTTGCAATGCATCCTGAGACAATTTGGGGAACGAAATACGCAAGCTGCCATACTGAGGGGAGTGCATGCTGAAATTTTCCTCGAGAGGGAATCCGGACATTTTAGGGGGACATTGTGTCAACCCCCAGAGCCACCAGCGAGGCTAACCTGGTCTGACTTGTGACCTAGTCTAGCCAACAACCTGTCTGTTTTCTAAACAGAGTCTCTTACCATACTTGCCTCATGAGAGGCAACCAAATGAGAGGGACTGCAGAAGAGGCAGTAACCAGCTCAAACCGGACAAAGAGTTGGGAATCCTGGGGAGCAGGACTCAGCATAGCGCTTTCCAAACCCTTAAAAACAACGGGAGTTATTCTGCTCAACCCTGGACCTACAGAGTGCTTCTTTTCAAAGCACTATGGAGGCTGGGTACTCTACATAGGGTCCTAATGAGAGAAGTACCCCATGCTCTATCAAGATCTGATCTACCAAGGGGGTTCACAAGAATCTCTCAACCTATCAGACCAAACTCAGGGAATGAGGCTCTCTATAAGACAATCCTCTCAAACAAGGGAGTACCTACAGCTCTAAAAAGCTGATCTACCAGGGAGGTCTCACATGAGTCCTTAGACCTTCTTTCCAAACTCAGGGAGTGAGGCACTCTACAGAACAACCCTCTAACACAAGGGGAGTACTGCCTAGGCTCGACCAAGTAGAGTAATATCCAAGCTCTGGGGCTAGAATTGGGGAGGCTCCTGTAGAGCCTGTAACGTGAACTCAATCTGTGTACTCTGGGGAGCCAGGACACTCAAACTAGCTAGAAGTGCTAGGAATGTAGCTCGAGCCATCAAGGCGGCCCGAGATGGAGCGATAATAACTGACATGATCCATGATATCATGATATTTTTTAGGGATATTTATGAATTGTCTTTATAAATGTTTCGTTAGCATGTTGCTAATGTACTGTTAAATGTGGTTAAAGTTACCATCGTTTCTTACTGTATTCACGGAGACAAGACTGTCGTTATTTTCATTTTTTAAACACTTGCAGTCTGTATAATTCATAAACACAACTTCATTCTTTATAAATCTCTCCAACAGTGTGTAATGTTAGCTTTAGCCACGGAGCACTATCAAACTCATTCAGAATCAAATGTAAACATCCAAATAAATACCATACTTACGCGATTAGACAGTAGACAATTTTGAGGGTTATATTAGCTGTGTGAACTTTGTTTATGCTGTTAAAGGCAAGCACGAGCTCCGTGGGCGGGGAGCGGGGCCACAGCCTAAATCGGCTCATATTTAATGATGCCCCAAAATAGGCAGTTAAAAATAATAATAAAAAAAATCTATGGGGTATTTTGAGCTGAAACTTCACAGACACATTCAGGGGACACCTTAGACTTATATTACATCTTTTAAAAAGACGTTCTATGGCACCTTTAAAACAAGGGGAGTAAAGAACTCATGCAACCAGACTAACAAGGAGGCCTCCATATAGGGCCTACTACTCCAGAATACCATGGGCATGGGCTCGGTGCTAATGCTTGAGCTCTAAGGGAGCTTACTAAACACCATCCTGAATAGGAGGGAGTACTTAGTCGGCTCGACCTGAGCATCATTGGTGTTGAACACAAGGGGTGCAAAGCTCTGGGAGTGAAGCACTCTTAGAGGACCCTGAACAAGGGGAGTTAACCCTCTGGGGTCTGAGGATTTTCTGGGCCCTGGAGAAGTTTTGACATGCCCTGACATTTGTGCTTTTTTCAGTTGTTCATAAACATATTAATGGAAAAAGTGTCATTACACTGTATTCAGCACAAACTAGGCTACAATAATATGTGAGAAACATATATGTACATGTTTGTGTTTTTGAAGGAATAATGTTTATGCGTGGTTATTGAAAAAACAAAAAACTTAAGTCACTGAAATAAGGAATATTATATATGTGTTCACAAGACTTCTGGGTATTGGAGGTTGTAGACTAGAGTTTTTGCTTCAGAATGATGTAAAAATTATGCTGCCTGCTTGTTCATATAAAACATTAGAGAGATTTAAATTTTGTAAGACACTTTTTGTCAAGAAACACAGTATGCGTGGAGGCGTGAATCATCATGAATAATGGGTCATTTACACCTGCAATGACCTGCATAAATAATGAGCTCTTTCAGTCAGGTAGGCTGTGAAAAAAACCCTCTGTGATCATGTCTCAAGCTCATCATGGTGTAAATCAAACATACAGAAAAAACAGCAATACTGTGAAATATTATTACAATTTAAAATAATGGAACAATTATGTTACTTCTGTGGCATTTCATATAGGCTTTTAGCTTAAAAGCATGCACATTTGGAGAAATATTGATGGATTCTCATATGTTTGTCAATTTTCTATACAGAGGAGTAATATTTATTCAGTATTTATTGTCATCACTATGAACGCTGGATAGGCCTACTGTGTTTTAGCCGGAGGGCGCTCTGTGCACATTTAGTCCACAAATTTATCTAAAGAAGAACAGGTCATGTGACTCTCCAGGAACAGAACTAACAGAGGCCAGAGATCACTAACTATGGCTATTCAAAACACTTTTCAAGACAATAAATACACGATTGAGACGATGTATGCATGCATTGACTGAATTTGCGTCTGAATAGCGCTGGCTCCGTGGGCGTGGCCGCATTAGCAGATAATGAGCTGAATCACGGACTTCTGACATGGCTCTCTTTTCATATAGATTATATAAACAGAGAATATTTGTTTTCGATTTGAAACCTGACATTTCAACGTTTTTTTAGACAAGTCTCATTTTTGTGTCATTAGTATTCACAAAGTTACAGTTCATTTTCTGAGAACTATCAGATTGGACTTCGTTCAGAGGGAGATGACAGATCACGCATCATGTTAGTTTTCTTTATTTTACAAAAAGCACAGCATTTTGTTTTTACTCTGAGTGTACACAAATAAAATAAAATATTCCAGAGATTAAAATGGTGTATAGCTCTTAATTGTATGTGCAACATTGACAGAGTATTTTGAGCCTCTTTCACACTGGTAAGAAAAAAACCGAGGTGGTATCGCCGGCGATACCTCAGACTCCAGAGTGTTAAAGTAGAACGTAGAAAACACACCAAACCTTAACTATTTCTAGAAGTAATGACTTACACTGCAGTATTAGAAAAAATTACCACTTGATCTTGTTTTGTTTGTTTGTTTGTTTGTTTGTTTGTTTTTTCAGCTTGATGACTGGCCCACCAGCACACCCATCCTTTGTACTGATGTTTCACTGGAGCCCACAGACCCACTTTTGCTGCCAGCAATGCAGGTGGAGGGAACAGTTTGAGTCAGGTGCAGTGCAGAACCAGTAGAGGCCTTTGCTATGTTTCACCCGTCTAACTTAAAACGGGCCTCTTCTTGTGTTTGAAAGGGGCCATGGAAATTATTGGGCTTGGGGCAAAAATGCCACATTTTTATTGTATTTTATTTCTTTAAATAGACCTTTAATGAATATAGTTAAGTGTAGTGGAAATTTTAATTTTTCACGTGATTTTTACCTGTATGCTTATGAAATATAATGCTTATGGAACATGGTATGATGTTTGCTTAAGTGGTAATGTTTAACATAGTGTTTAATGTAGATGTTAGAAATAGAAAGAGCAAGATATGGTATGGGAACATGCAAGATGTATGTTAAAAACATGTTTGTGCTGACAATGTGTGGAAAGTTACAGCTGCTAAGAGATGTTCGTAATATGGTAAAAGGACAGAGGCTTCAGCCTTGGAGGTTAGAGATATAAAAGTGAGGGGAAGCTTTCATTCTTTGTCTTACACTCTGCAGCTACTTGTGTTTCTGTTGACTGTTCTACCTTTCTTACAAGAAATAAAACTTTCGAAAGACAATTGGACGTTTATCTCTTATGCAGTAAGAGTGTGATGATTTTTTTGCCACAACATAAGCAATACCACATGAGAGTGCTGTTTTCCCAAATATCAGCACAATTTCAAATGTGATAATGATTCAACAGTTCAATAAACAAGAAGTTAATATTAGCTAACTTACATTTTAGACTTTTTTTTTTTTTTTTTTTTTTTTTACAGTGTGTTATGAATAGCATGTATGTTTTCTGATTGAGAATTGTTGTTGTGATGATGAATTTGTTGGTCTGAGTGAGTTTTGGAGGTAGGATTAACTGTTTGGCCAAGATTATTCTTGGTAATGCAGACTGTAGGTTATTTAAGCTCTAGGCCTATTAAGCATCTGCAGCTGATAAAATCATACCTGCAGTCCAGCATCCTGCAAGAAAGACTGTATGCACTTGCTGTCATTCGAACACAATGTTATGAGATTGCTGGATAAGGATAAAGGACAAGGATAAACTTGTGGAGTTTGTGGAGCACTCCGTTTTCATAAAGCCAAATTCTTTTCATATTCATATTGTATTAGTACTAATTCCTATTACATTCATTATCTTATCGCTGTTCTCTAATTTTTATTGATCTCAATGCTTGGTCATTTTGCTGTCCAAGGTGCTTGCTGTGGGGTTAAGAGAGTGACGAAGATTGAATGCTGTTTTTGTCTTTGGTCACAATTCTGGTTAAAGAGATAGAATGTGTTTCTAAACAGACTATTAAGTGTGAAATATGAGATAACATTATAACGGAGATAATAAAGTAATTGCAGTCGCATTGCATACAATGTTTTTCTCAAAGGGGGGCTCTCCTACTGTTTCACTGAAAGAGGCCTCCAAGTGGCAAAGGCCGCCTTTGCGCAGAACATGAGCTGAAAATTCTAAATGAATTACACAAAGTAACTGAAGCACTGATGTCATGTGTAGATGGACTGCAGTTACTAACTTCTTGACCTTTTTCAGTATTAAGACAGAAGAAATTTATTATTATTATTATTTTATTATCTGTATTTTTCTATTCTATGTATAGCACTTTGGCCAACCGAGGTTGATTTTAAATGTGCTCTATAAATAAATTGAATTGAATAATATTTTGACAGTATTCTCTTCTGAGGTGAGCAGAAAGCTTTTCATGGAAGTCCATCCAATAACTTTAACTAATAAACAGATTCATATTTTAAAAACCTTTGTAAAAAAAAAAAAAAAAAAAAAAAAAATTAAAAATTCATAAAAACATAAAATCAAATTGTTTTCTGCAAACTCCACCTGATTCTTGTTTAGCATGTCCCCAAGTACCACTGTGGTGATTTTCATGTTGTTTAACTGTTTTATTATTTAATAATTATATGCCAAAGTCATGGCCAATACTATTTACCTTGCTATACAGACATGATTAAAAAGTCATAAAACAAATAAAATAAAATTGTTTTCTACAAACTCCACCTGATTCTTGTTCTACATATCCCCAAGTACCACTATGGTGATTTTGATGCTGTTTAACAGTTTTATTCTTTAATAATTATACGTCAAACTCATATACTATTTACCTCTCTATACAGACATATTTTAAAAATTCATAAACAAAAATAAAAATAAAATCAAATTGTTTTCTGCAAACTCTACCTCAATCTTGTTCTACAAACCCGATTCCAAAAAAGTTGGGACCCTGTACAAATTGTGAATAAAAACAGAATGCAATGATGTGGAAGTTTCAAATTTCAATATTTTATTCAGAATACAATATAGATGACATATCAAATGTTTAAACTGAGAAAATGTATCATTTTAAGGGAAAAATAAGTTGATTTTAAATTTCATGGCATCAACACATCTCAAAAAAGTTGGGACAAGGCCATGTTTACCACTGTGTGGCATCCCCTCTTCTTTTTATAACAGTCTGCAAACGTCTGGGGACTGAGGAGACAAGTTGCTCAAGTTTAGGAATAGGAATGTTGTCCCATTCTTGTCTAATACAGGCTTCTAGTTGCTCAGGTCTTCTTTGTCGCATCTTCCTCTTTATGATGCGCCAAATGTTTTCTATGGGTGAAAGATCTGGACTGCAGGCTGGCCATTTCAGAACCCGGATCCTTCTTCTATGCAGCCATGATGTTGTAATTGATGCAGTATGTGGTCTGGTATTGTCATGTTGGAAAATGCAAGGTCTTCCCTGAAAGAGACGACGTCTGGATGGGAGCATATGTTGTTCTAGAACTTGGATATACCTTTCAGCATTGATGGTGCCTTTCCAGATGTGTAAGCTGCCCATGCCACACGCACTCATGCAACCCCATACCATCAGAGATGCAGGCTTCTGAACTGAGCGCTGATAACAACTTGGGTTGTCCTTGTCCTCTTTAGTCTGGATGACATGGCGTCCCAGTTTTCCAAAAAGAACTTCAAATTTTGATTCGTCTGACCACAGAACAGTTTTCCACTTTGCCACAGTCCATTTTAAATGAGCCTTGGCCCAGAGAAAACACCTGCGCTTCTGGATCATGTTTAAATATGGCATCTTTTTTTTACCTACAGAGTTTTAGCCAGCAACGGCGAATGGCACGGTGGATTGTGTTCACGACAAAGTTTTCTGGAAGTATTCCTGAGCCCATGTTATGATTTCCATTACAGTAGCGTTCCTATATGTGATGCAGTGCCATCTAAGGGCCCGAAGATCACGGGCATCCAGTATGGTTTTCCGGCCTTGACCCTTACGCACAGAGATTGTTTCAGATTCTCTGAATCTTTGGATGATATTATGCAATGTAGATGATGATAACTTCAAACTTTTTGCAATTTTTCTCTGAGAAACTCCTTTCTGATATTGCTCCACTATTTTTCGCCGCAGCATTGGGGGAATTGGTGATCCTCTGCCCATCTTAACTTCTGAGAGACACTGCCACTCTGAGAGGCTCTTTTTATACGCAATCATGTTGCCAATTGACCTAATAAGTTGCAAATTGGTCCTCCAGCTGTTCCTTATATGTACATTTAACTTTTTCGGCCTCTTATTGCTACCTGTCCCAACTTTTTTGGAATGTGTAGCTCTCATGAAATCCAAAATGAGCCAATATTTGGCATGACATTTCAAAATGTCTCACTTTCAACATTTGATATGTTATCTGTATTCTATTGTGAATAAAATATATGTTTATGAGATTTGTAAATTATTGCATTCCTTTTTTATTCACAGTTTGTACAGTGTCCCAACTTTTTTGGAATTGGGTTTGTACATCTCCCCAAGTACCAATGTGGTGATTTTCATGTTGTTTTATTCTTTAATAATTATATGCCAAAGTCAAGACCAATATTATTTACCTTGCTATACAGACGTTTTAAAAAAGTCACAAAAAAATAAAATCAAATTGTTTTCTGCAAACTCCACCTTATTCTTGTTCTGCATCTCCCAAGTACCATGGTGATTTTCATGTTGTTTAACTGTTTTATTCTTTAATAATTAAATGTCAAAATCACAGACTATTTACCTCGCTATACAGACATTTTAAAAATTCATAAAAATATAAAATCAAACTGTTTTCTGCAAACTCCACCTGATTCTTGTTCTACATGTCCCCAAGTACCACTGTGGTGATTTTCATGTTGTTTAACTGTTTTATTCTTTAATAATTTTGTCAAAGTCATGACCAATGCAATTTATTTTGCTATACAAACATATTATATACAGCCACAAGTTCCACTTAGGTGTACCAAAAGCCAAAGCAAAGTGTCCATTGAAAGTCAAAAATTAACAAAAAAACAAAACAAAAAAAAAAACTGTTCAAAGTACAACTCAACACATAAAAAAGGAAAAAAAAAAAGTACACGGTTGGCTACTGATCCAACAAACACCCGTTTTTTTTTTGTTTTTGTTTTTTTTTTTTCAAAAATTTCCTCTGCTTTTTTATTGTCTTAGTCCCCTCCTTCATTTTCAAATGGACCAATCATAACACTCCATCTGTTACAAACAGTACATTTTACACTTCACAGGGTCTTTTTAACCTTACAAACAATACCTTGAAATCTATCTTTAACAAGATGCATTATCCCAGAAACCCCTCAAAATATAAACATTCATGACTTTTTGATCTAAACATCCTTAATTGGTCAACTCCTCCCCTTCAGGATGCCATTAAATCGGTTTCCTGTTCACAGGCCACTCCTTTCTAGGAGTTTCCTGGAACCGGTAAGAAACAGAAACATACACATTAATGTACAACATTTGTTTGTTCAACCTTACCTTGTGTGCTTCACATTGCTAATAGTCATCATGGAATGTGACTGTTTATAAAAATATAAAATCAAATTAGATCAGAAGGCCATGGAGGATGCGCCCAGGATGCGCTACAACAGCGATTTATTCCACCTTCCACATCCCCTGCCTCTTCCAATTTTTTCTTTGTGGCCAAGAAGGATGGAGGCTTGTGGCTGTTCATCGACTACCATCATCTTAACTCCCAGACAGTCAAATTTATCCTCTTCCTCTGGTCCCAGCAGCATTGAAACAGCTGCGAAGAGCTCGCATCTTCTCCAAGCTGGACCTGCGGAGCACATACAACCTCATTCGCATCCGCTGAGGTGACGAGTGGAAGAACTCTCCCTCCGTCTTCCAGCGCTACATGAATGAGGTGTTCCGGGAGTTCCTCCAGCGGTTCATCATCGTTCACATCGACGATATCCTCATATACTCCCAGAACCTGCCGAACATCGCCAACATGTGAAGCAGGTCCTTGAGAAGCTAAGACAACACTATCTGTACCTCAAGCTGGAGAAGTGCGAGTTCCAAGTCAAGTCAAGTCACCTTTATTTCTATAGCGTTTTTTATAATGCAGATTGTGTCAAAGCAGCTTTACAGTGATAACTGGCAAATAATTTTGGCTGCACAGCAGCTCTTAAAGAGAATGGTGTCATTGTCCAGCTTAAATAAATTCAGTATGGATTCATTCCGTTGTAAAAATCAATAGTTATTAATTTAGGTAATTTATCAATATATCAGCACTGGAGAAAACAGTGATGTCATCGTCCAGCTCAGTTCTCAGTTCGCATACAATGATGTCAATGCAGGCAGACCAAAAACATTAAATATCAAGTGTCCCCAACTAAGCAAGCCTAAGGCGACAGCAGCAAGGTACCCAAACTCCAACAGGTGACATCAGGTGACCAACAGGCGACAAAAATGGAGAAAAAAACCTTGGGAGAAACCAGGCTCATTCGGGGGGCCAGTTTTCCTCTGGCCAACAGCAAACAGTGCATGATTATGATTCAGGCAGCGTTACAGGTCATAAGTCCGATTGGGATCACAACAGTCAAAATATTTAATCCAGTTCCATCTAGTTAAAGATCATATTCATCACGCCGTTATGGGACGGTTTGTTGGGAATCTGTGCCACTGGCTGTCATGTCTGTGAGGCTTTCACATGGGATGATCTAGTTGACGCAATCTCTGCTGACACTTCAGGGCTGCGTTGTCGTCGTGTCTAGGCACAGGTCCTCCATCTGATCTGGATATGGCTCTGATCCAGCTGACTACGGTAAACCTCGGGATAAACAGAGAGACTAATATTAGCGTAGATGCCATCCTTCTTCTGATGTAACGAGTACATTTGGTGTTATAGGAAGTGTTCCCGGTGCTGGCTGACCTAATTTATGCAGCCTAACAATCCTTTAACGGATGTGAAAACATAAATTGATAATGTGTTATGTGTATGCCAGGTTAAAGAGATGCGTTTTTAGTCTAGATTTAAACTGACAGAGTGTGTCTGCTTCCCGAGCAATGATAGGAAGACTGTTCCAAAGTTTAGGTGCTAAAAAGTAAAATGATCTACCACCTGTGGTTGATTTTGATATTCTAGGTATTATCAACTGGCCAGAATTCTGAGATTGCAATAGACGTGAAGAACTATAATGCATTAAGAGCTCGCTCAGGTACTGGGGGGCTAAACCATGTAGTGCTTTGTAAGTAATTAGCAAGATTTTAAAATCTATACGATGTTTAATAGGGAGCCAATGCAGTGTTGACAGAACCAAGCTAAAATGGTCATACTTCCTGGTTCTAGTAAGAACTAGTAGCTGCTGTGTTTTGGACCAGCTGTAGTTTATTTATCAAGTGTGCAGGGCAACCACCCAGTAGAGCATTACTAGCTGTTACTAACTGTTCTGCATTTGTCATTGAGAGCATATGTCGTAGTTTAGATATATTTTTAAGATGGAAGAATGTGGTTTTACAAATGCTAGAAATGTGGCTTTCAAATGAGAGATTGTTATCAAAGAGCACACCCAGGTTCCTAACTGACGACGAAGACTTAACAGAGCAGCCATCAAGTGTTCTAGGTTATTACGTGCAGCAGTTTTTGGTCCAATAATTAGAATCTCTGTTTTTCCTGAATTTAGTAGTAGGAAATTACTGGTCATCCAATCTTTTTATATCAGCTATGCATTCCGTTAATTTTGTGAATTGTTAAGTTTTGACAGGGCACGAAGAAATATAGAGCTGAGTATCATCAGCGTAACAGTGAAAACTAATGCCATGCTTCCTAATGATATCTCCCAAGGGTAGCATGTACAGAGTGAACAGCAATGGTCCTAGTACTAAGCCTTGCTGTACTCCATACTGAACTTGTGATCGATATGGCATCTCTTCGTTTACCACTACAAAATGATAACGGTCAGATAAGTATGATTTGAACCATGCCAGTGCAATTCCACTTATGCCAGCGTAATTTTCGTGTCTATTTAAAGGATTAGTTCACTTTTAAATGAAAATTAGCCCAAGCTTTTCTCATCCTCAAGCCATCCTAGGTGTATATGACTTTCTTTATACACCTACTGTGGGATGGCTTGAGGGTGAGTAAAGCTTGGGCTAATTTTCATTTCAATTCAATTCAATTCACATTTATTTGTATAGCTCTTTTCACAATACATATCATTTCAAAGCAGCTTTACAGAGAATGCATGTCAACATTACAATTTAAAGAATGCAGTTATCAAATAATGTAATAATTTAGGCAATTCATTTACAATCACTGTTAGCAGTTTAACTGAACGTAGAAGCAATGCTCCTGGAAAAATGAATTACATTAACAATAATTAGGATATAGATATTGGGCAATGTGCATGTTGATCCAGATGATTGCGTCTTCTGAAGTCCTCGCAGGAGTTGGCACCGTCTCTTCATAGGTGTTGGTCATCTGAGGTCTTCTTAAGAGGCTGGATCCAAACTGAGCTGAAGTCCTCTCTAGTCACCTCGGGACGGGTGTCCCGAGGCAAAACAGAAAAGCAAATGGAGAATAATTAGCGTAGCTGCTGTTCATAACATTAAGCAAAGATAGTCATGTGCAATTGATCTGATATGAGATGCATTATGTGAATGCTTGGCTAAAGAGATGCGTCTTTAATCTAGATTTAAACTGGGTGAGCGAGTCTGAGCCCCGAACATTATCAGGAAGGCTATTCCAGAGTTTCGGAGCCAAATGTGAAAACGCTCTCCCTCCTTTAGTGGACTTAGATATCCTAGGTACAACCAGAAGTCCAGAGTTTTGTGATCTTAAAGAGCGTGAAGGATTGTAGGGCGATAGAAGATCGGTTAAGTATACAGGAGCTAAACCATTTAGAGCCTTATAGGTCATTAGCAATACTTTATAATCGATACAGAACTTAATAGGCAACCAGTGTAGAGATGACAAAATTGGTGTTATATGATCATATTTTCTTGACCTGGTAAGAACTCTAGCAGCTGCATTTTGTACTAATTGTAGCTTGTTTATTGAGGAAGCAGGGTAACCAGCTAATAATGCATTACAGTAATCTAGTCGAGACGTCATGAAAGCATGAACTTTTCTGCATCAGAAATAGATAACATATTCTTAGCAATGTTTCTGAGGTGGAAGAAGGCTGTTTTTGTAACATATGAAATATGATTTTCAAAGGACAAGTTGCTGTCTAATATAACACCCAGGTCTTTAACTGTCGAGGATGGAGTAACAGTGCATCCTTCTAAATGCAGGTTGTAGTCTGAAAGATTCTGTGTACAGGTTTTTGGCCCAATAAGTAATACTTCAGTCTTATCTGAATTTAATAGAAGAAAATTACTAGTCATCCAATGTTTTACTTCTTTAATACATTCTGTCAGATTGGATAATTTAGAGATTTCATCTGGTTGTGTTGAAATACATAACTGATTATCATCGGCATAGCAGTGGAAACTAATTCCATGTTTTCTTATAATATTGCCGAGTGGCAGCATGTAGATTGAAAATAGCAGAGGGCCTAACACAGATCCTTGTGGTACTCCATAGTTTACTATCGTGATCTTAGATTTTTCCCCGTTTATTAAACAAAATTGTGACCGTCTGATAGGTACAACCTAAACCACCGTAATGCCTGGCCCTGAATACCAGTGTAATTTTGTAGTCGATCTAGGAGTATTTTATGATCTATAGTGTCGAACGCAGCACTGAGATCAAGTAACACTAATATTGAGACACAGCCTTGGTCAGAAGCTAGAAGTCGTTTGTAATTTTAACGAGCGCAGTTTCTGTACTATGATGAGATCTGAATCCTGACTGAAATTTTTCATAGATAGCGTTTTTTTTCAAGAAGGAGCATAATTGGACCGACACACTTTTTCTAGTATTTTAGACATAAATGGAAGATTTGAGATGGGTCTGTAATTTGCTAATACGTTTGGATCTAATTGGGTTCTTAATGAGAGGCTTAATAACTGCTAGCTTGAGATAAAACGAGTTGATAATATTGAGAAGAGGCTCTTCTGCTACAGGTAACAATTCTTTCAGTAGTTTAGTGGGTATTGGATCTAATAAACATGTTGTTGGTTTAGACGCAGTGATAAGTTTATTTAACTCTTCCTGTCCTATAGTTGTAAAGCACTGCAACTGTTCTTGAGGGACGATAATTGAGGCTGAATCATAAAACTCTGTTAAAGTTTGTACATTTACAATTGTATTTCTGATACTTTCGATTTTCTCAGTAAAGAAATTTATAAAGTCATCACTACTAAATTGTAATGAAATTTTGTTCTGGTGATGTCTGTTTATTTGTTAATCTAGCCACTGTACTAAACAAGAACCGTGGATTGTTTTGGTTATTTTCTATGAGTTTGCGGAGATGCTCAGCCCTGGCTGCTTTTAGAGTCTTTCTATGACGGGATGAGCTGTCTTTCCATGCGATTCTGAAGACCTCTAAACGAGTTTGTCTCCATTTGCGTTCTAGATTACGAGTTTCTCTTTTGATAGCGTGAGTAATACTGTTGTACCAAGGTACAGTATTTTTCTCTCTAACCTTTTTAAATCTCATCGGTGCAACAGTATCTAATGTACTAGTGAAAATGGTGCACATGCTGCTAGACATTTTCTCAAGATCATTTGTGTGTTTAGGTACAATGAGCAGCTGAGACAGATCAGGCAGTTTATTTGTGAATTTATCTATAGTTGTCGGGAGAATTGTTCCTAGTCGATATCGCGGTACAATTTGACAAATATCATCAGTATGCAGTACGCATGTTACAAGGTAGTGATCAGAGATGACATCACTTTGCGGTAGAATTTCTATATCGGTTGGATTGATTCCATGTGATATAATTAAATCTAGTGTATGATTAAAACGGTGAGTGGGTCCAATGACGTTTTGTTTGACCCCAAAGGAGTTTAGTAAATCTGTAAACGCAACCCCTAACATATCATTTGTATCATCTACATGAATGTTAAAATCTCCAACAATCAGCGCTTTATCGACGTTGACCAATAGATCTGAGAGAAAGTCTGCAAACTCTTTTAGGAAATCAGCATAAGGCCCTGGAGGTCTATAAACGGTAGATAAGCAAGAGATAGTAGCGACTTTTTACTTATATCTGAGAGTGTAACATTTAGCATAAGAATTTCAAATGAATTAAATCTAGTTTGTTTTCTGAGTAACATTAAGATTATCTCTATAGATTGTTGCTACACCACCACCACAGCCAATCGGACGGCATTTGTTTTTATAACAGTAGCCAGGTGGACAAGACTCATTAAGACCGAAATAATCATTTGGTTTAAGCCATGTTTCAGTAAGGCAAATTAAATCAAGACTATTATCTGTGATCATTTCATTTATAATAACCGCCTTAGGTGTCAGTGATCTAATGTTTAGTAGCCCTAGCTTTAGAAATTGTTTTTGTTCAGTAATTTTGCGAATTTCTGGTTTGATCACGATCAGATTTTTTCTAGATCCTATATTTTTATTTTTAAACCTCACTATTCAGCGAATAGACACAGTTTCTATAGACTGTACTACACTCACATTTCTATCAATTAAGTGGGCAGAACACAGATTGTGATTTGAGGTTTGACTTACTAGTCATACGGTGCGAAGCGTCTTGGAGATGTTCTCCGACAGAAGATCAGATCCGATTCTGCTGGGTGCAGGCCATCAGCACGGAAGAGCCTAGGACGCTCCCAGAAAAGATTCCAATTATTTATAAAGAGCAGCTTCTGTTCATTACACCAAGACATCAACCATTCATTTAAAGCAAATAAACTACTGAACCTTTCATGCCCTCGTCAGTACATCGGAAGCGGTCCGGACACGATGATCCTCGTCATGGGCGATGTGGCTCGTACAGTCTCGATCAGGCTCCTAAAGTCCTGCTTCAGCACCTCCGTCTGCCGCAGCCTGGTATCGTTTCAAAGTGAACTAATCCTTTAAAAGAATGTTGTGGTCGATAGTGTCGAATGCAGCACAAAGATCCAGTAACACTAATAGAGAAATACAGCCAAGATCTGATGATAAGAGCAACTCATTTGTAACTCTAATGAGAGCAGTCTCAGTACTATGGTACGGTCTAAATCCTGACTGGAAATACTCACAGATACCATTTCTTTCTAAAAAGGAACATAGTTGCGATGATACTGCCTTTTCTAGTATTTTTGTCAGAAAAGGTAGATTTGAGATCAGCCTGTAATTGGCTAATTCTCTAGGATCAAGTTGTGTTTTTTTAATAAGAGGTTTAATAATAGCCAGCTTAAAAGTTTTCGGTATGTATCCTAGTGATAAAGATGAATTAACGTTATTAAGAAGAGGATCTATGACCTCTGGAAGCATCTCTTTCAATAGCTTAGTTGGTATAGAGTCTAACATACATGTTGTTGATTTTGATGATTTAAAGGGTTAGTTCACCCAAAAATGAAAATTATGTCATTAATGACTCACCCTCATGTCGTTCTAAACCCGTAAGACCTCCGTTCATCTTCGGAACACAGTTTAAGATATTGTAGATTTAGTCCGAGAGCTTTCTGTCCCTCCATTGAAAATGTATGTACGGTATACTGTCCATGTCCAGAAAGGTAATAAAAACATCATCAATGTAGTCCATGTGACATCAGTGGGTTAGTTAGAATTTGTTGAAGCAACGAAAATACAATTTGGTCCAAAATTAACAAAAACTATGACTTTATGCAGCATTGTCTTCCGGGTCTGTTGTCAATCCGCATTCACGACTGAGTCTAATGTGCTGGAAAAGAGAGATTCAATAGTTTCTGTTGCAACATCGAGTTCTTCTGAGCTATCTGGTATGCTAAGGAGATAAAACTGATCAGGAAGATTATTTATAAAGCAATCTTTAGTGGTAGTGATAGTTCTACCAAATTTGTGGCAGGGTGGCAGTTTTGCAGCCTAGGCTAAATGTAGTATACATGAGTCTAGATAATGATCTGAGATGTCATCGCTCTGCTGCAGAATTTCTACTGCATCAATATCGATTCCATGTGACAATATTAGATCTAAAGTATGACAATGAATGGGTCCTCGCCTAACTCCCCAATCAATGTCTGTAAATGCCAACCCCAATGTGTCTTTTTCATTTTCTACATTGTTATTAAAATCAACAATAAGGACTTTATCCACAGCCAGTACTAACTCCGATAAAAAAAAAAATCAGCAAATTCTTTGATAAAGTCTGTATGGTGCCCCGGTGGCCTGTATACAGTAGCCAACACAAATGTCAAATGGGATTTGTCACTTACATTACATAACGATACATAAAGCCCATCACTTCTAAGGAATTTATTTGAAAGACTTTTGAGTAATACTAAAGATATTACTATAAATTACAGCAACACCTCCCCCTTTGCCTTTCCGATGTGGCTCGTGTCGATAATAGTAACCATGTGGCTTGGACTCATTTAAGGTAATGTAATCATCTGGTTTTCGCCAGGTTTCTGTCAAACACAGCACATCTAGATTACTGTCTGTGATAATATCATTTACAATAAGTGCTTTTGAAGAAAGGGATCTAATATTAAGCAAACTGAGCTTTATCATTTGATCATCAGAATTATATCTGTTTTTTATTTGTTGAACATCAATTAAATTTTTACTCTCAAATGGGATTTTTTTTTTTTTTTGTATTTATTAATTCAGGGTACAGACCCAGTCTCTATGTGATCATATCTAGTTGGAAGAGTCTCTATGTGTTCGGATTTATCTGACTTCTGTGAGACAGCTAGCAGACAGTCGGTTTAGCCAGTCTGTCTGCTTCCTGACCTGGGCCCCAGTTTGTCATGTTTCATCTCTAAGACTATGTGCCATATTACTAGAGAGAAGAGCGGCATCATCCTAGGAGGGATGGGTACCATCTCTTTTCAACAGGTCAGGTCAAGTCATACCACCTCCGTACACACTGGGTTATGTCATCGACCAACACGGCATCCAGATGGACCACAGGAAGTTGGAAACTATCAGGAACTGGCCGCAGCTAGTCAACGTCAAGGAACTGCAATGCTTTCTGGGATTCGCCAACTTCTACAGAAGGTTCATCAATAATTACAGCCTGCTCAGTTCTCCTCTCACCTCAGTTCTCAAAGGCTGGCCCAAGTCTCTGTCCTGGAACCCATCTGCCCTAGAGGCTTACCATCATCTCAAAGAAGCCTTCCAAGCCATTCCGATCCTGGTCCATCCTGGTCCAGATCTTCCTTTCATTGTCGAGGTGGATGCCTCTACACAGTCTCATATCGTCCTGGTCATAAGAACTGTCGGGCAGATCCCCTTTCACGTCTCTATCAACCAGATCCTGAGCCTAGTTCTCCAGAACCCATCCTCCCTCCAACCATGATCATCAGTCCCATTCAATGGTCCATCAATGAACAAATTGCCCAAACTACAAGCTCTGACCCTGCTCCGCCAGGAGGTCCTGAGGGGCTACTCTATGTACCACCAGCCTATCTAGCTCACATGTCTTCGGGCTCTGGACACCCAGGTAGTCAACGTACCCTCTCTCGCTCTTATGTCATCACTACTGAGAGCCCACCCATGGCTCAGGATATCTCCCGATACATCAGCAGATGCTCCGTTACCAACACTCCATGCAAACTCTCAGAGGGGGAAGCTGGTTCCTCTGCCTATTCCACATCGTCCATGGTCATACCAGTGTGTAAACTTGTAAACTCATCTCTCTGAAAGGTCTACCGACTGCATTTATAGCTGCAGAAGCCCTCTTCCAAAATTTGTTTTGCCACTTCGGCCTACCAGAGGACATTGTATGAGATCGCAATCCCCAATTCATCTCACGGGTGTGGCAAGCTTCTTGCTTCTTCAAGCTCCTGGGAGTTTCTGTGAGCCTCTCCTCCGGTTACCACCCACAAACGAATGGCCAGATTGAGTGGAATATCCAGAAGATCGGGAGTTACCTGAGGTCTTACTGCCACCAGAACCAGGACACCCTTAGGCAATCCACCACTGGGCTCTAGGGGTGTAACGATACGCTTAGGTCACGATACGGTACGTATCTTGATACTGAGTTCACGATACGATACGTATCACGATATTTTGAAAAAAAAATGAAATTGAAATTGAAATAAGATTTATTTTAAAAACATTAACAAATTTCAATAATTTTCCTTGTTGTACATACAAGATCACATTTCAAGGTTTAATAAAAACCTTCTGTATTCAAATTAACAGCTGAATATGTCTGTCTGTCACTGAAAAAAAAAAAAAAATGTTAAATTTAACATGAACTTAGAATTAAGAATCCTAAGGCACCGCTCACATATCGCGTCTAAAACGCGTGGAAGGCGCGGCCGCACCGCTTCTCCTTTCCAAAGCGCTTGCGCTCCCGTGGCGCCGGTCGTTACTATGCAACCATGAACTGCACTCTCCAAGAGGATCAGGAAGTTTCAGCAAAGGATAAAATGATTTCTAGCCCTTGCATTAGCTTTACTACTAGATAGATTTATGGAGATAAGATATAAAAACAACCCTGTACAGCTATGATCAGCTGTTCGGCTGAGATTTGGATGTTTTGTTACGGAAAGGCCACAGCTGATCGGTTGGTTCTTGTCACATGGCCTGCGGTGCGCTTGCGGCATTCTGAAAAGTTGAGAATTTTTCATCTCGATGCGGCTGGAAAATGCACTGCATGCAGCGCGTCGCGACCGCGTTGCTTCCATTATGAGCGCGCCTGCCGCGCGGCTACATTTGAATGACTTGCACGCGGAAAAGACGCAATATGTGAACGGCCCCGCAGAACTTCTTAAAGCAAAGCATCGCAAGCATCTTTTGGTTTTCTGTGAGCACAGCTGTTGCTGTGGCACTGCGGTGAAACAAAGCCACGACTTTTCTCACGCGACCAAACAAGAGACTGAAGCGAGAAACGTTTAAACCTGCTTGCAAGATTCGATGTGTGCATGAAACACTTACTGAACTAGAGAGCTGATTGAGACACACCCATAATATGCGGTGACAACCCGGCTTCTCTCACTCCCACCTCCATGTTGCAGAGTAGGTCACGTCGGCAGCTCAACCAATAAGATTAGACTGCCGTCATATCATAAAAGTATCGGCATCACTCTACGATGCATATCGTAACATTTTTGCATCGCGAAATATCGTACTGCGATAAATCGTTACACCCCTACTGGGCTCACCCCATTCCAGTGCATCATTGTATACCAGCCTCCCTTATTCCTCTGGTCTGGTGAGCCCTTGGAGGTTCCAGCTGTCAACCACTGGTTCCAGCAGAGCGAGAGGGTGTGGGACTCACATGCATCTCCAACAGGTAGTGCGGAGACACAAAAGGCAGGCTGAAACCTGAAAAACACCGACCCCTCACTACCAACCAGGTCAGAAGGTGTGGCTCTCGACACGGGACATCCGTCTCTGGCTGCCCTGCCATAAGCTGAGTCCCCGTTACATAGGTCCGTTCACCATGCAGAGGCAGATCAATGAGGTCACCTACAGGCTCAATCTTCCACCACACTACCGCATTTCACTATCATTTCATGTGTCACTCAAACCTCACTCTGAACCTTTGTTGTCTCCCCTCACAGAATTTTGTGGCGATGAGGTACCTCCTCCTCCCAAGCTTGAAGACGAGGAGGCCATCTACAGGGTCCGGGCCGTCCTCGACTCACGGTGGTGGGGCCAGAGATCATAATACCTCATTGACTGGGAGGACTATAGCCTTGAGGAACACTCAGGATTGCCCATGATGACATTCTTGATCCAGCTCTTATCACCCAATTTCACACCAAACACCCAGCTCCCAGGGGTCAAGGTAGGCCCCGTCGTCACACCATCCGGCCGTCAGAAGCCGCCCGTGGAGAAGGGGGTACTGTCAAGGAGTCGCAGCCATCTCAGACCACAATCAACCCATCATCACCAGATCAGCACACTCCACCCACTCGTTTACTCTCCCCATAATTCTGATTCACCGCACCTGCACCTTCTCATCAGTACACACCATTTATACCCTCAAAAGCTGTACTCCTTTGTCTGGTCTCATCTCTACATACACGAAGAGACTCCATCAAGATACTCACCTGTGTACCTACCTGCCATTGTGGATTCCTATCTTTTGTTTTGCGTCATCTATATAGCAAGGTCATGATTTTGGCATAAAATTATTAAAGAATGAAAGGTAAACAACATGAAAATCATCACAATGGGGAGATGTAGAACAAGAATCTGGTGGAGTTTGCAGAAAACAATTTTATTTTATTTTTATTTATTTTTTTATTAATTTTTAAAATATTTCTACCAACACCAAGAGACCACACCTTTTGCTTACCACGCAACCTCATGTTGACGCGCAATATATTTTTAAGCTTAGATGCCATGACCGCACATCTCTGAAGCGCAGATGGCGTGACCGCAGTCTTCCACTGCTCAGTGATTGTACACACTGTACTGTAAAGAAAGTAATGATGGCGTCAATTTTAAATATCAATATGAGCGCGAGTTAGACGACGAAACATTGGAAGAACTAGTTATTCAACCCGAACCTCCACATTGCAAGGATGACTTCTCAGGACATTTCTCAAATCATACACAACTCAGTTTAACATACAATATTAGATGTTGCAACTGTAATTCCTCTACATCAGCATTAACAAGTGTATGTCCATCATCAAACCGATGTATATATTTCTAATTTACTGTGGTACACATGTGGGAACTATATTTTTAACAGTATCAATAACAGTGCATACGTTAGCAGAGCACTAACGTGAATGACTATGTAACTTTAAAGTTTGTAAAACAAATCTTGCTCCATCCTTTATCATTACTCAAAGTAGTAAGAAGGACAGACAATCTGCATTAATGGACACAATTTTTAGGTAATAGTGAGCCACAGATAATTTGCAGAAGTATTTCAGTAAGACAATATCCCCAAAATATTTGTTTAAGTGGTTCGGAGTCACTCTTTCGACAATAACTTTATTTATCGTGCACTTTCGGCTTCACAACTTTGCAGATCGTTTACATTCACAAACAGCTACATTACACATTGCATGAAAGGTAATATTCAAAAAAAGCATAATAGGGGCACTTTAAACATTTTTACATTTATTTTACATTGAATACCAGATTTTATATATGGTCTCAGACCTCATTATACACAAAACATACTAAGCTCCATGTGGAGATCAATGCCTTTGTCCTCAGACAATACTGCTGCTGCGAAACATAATGAGGATTCTTTTTATAGGCTTCTTCTTATGACTTTTTTACCTTTAATGATAGGACATTCTTGAGACAAGAAGGTGAAGGGAGAGAAAGGGGAGAACATGACACACGTGCATTGAGCATCTGCACTAATCCTTCGAATTTATGTCAGTCAGTCAGTATGTTGAATGAAATTTCAGTTTCTAAAATAAGAGGGTCCAGTGACCTTGAGTTAGCTGAATAATCCTAAACTTGACCACCACCTCCACCTGGTCGGGGTCTGCTGGTTGGCTTGTTCCTTAGTTCATGCCAAAATTTTACCAGTGGCTCACGCTTCCTCCAGATCATTTCATTACCATATACAATGTACCACCTGGAAGAAGGAGAGGAAAGAAAAAAACAACAACAACAAAAAAAAAACAGGTAATAGGTAAGAGAGAACCCAACAAAGTCCAAAGCTTAAATACCTCATGAAAATCACTTGATGAGCGCAACTATTTTCCTTATACTGAAACTGTAAGTTTGGGTGGAGCTCCTCCCTTTTTTATTCCAGAAAACATTTCATTGAACGAAAATATTTGTAATGAAACATGGGTCTTCAACATTTTCGTGCTATACTGTGTGTGTGTTACAGTGCAGCACGCATTAGTTTAGAATGGCGATTAAATTACCTGTACAATAAGCTGTTTAAAACGTGCATTCTCCCATTCACTTTCAAATTTCCAGATGGTATAATCACACGTCTTATGGAGCTCTCAGAGTATGCATTTATTTGTCATTTTGGAAATGGAGCGTAAATATGGACTTCATAGATATCTTATGCTGTTGCGCCCCATTCAACTAGTCGGTGCAACCCCTAGCGAGCCAGAACTGTCATGGAAGGGACAGCACCGACCATCTCCCCGGAGTATGAGTATGACCAGGGGTGTGAGCCAGCGACATCAGTGTTGCAGGGAATACTGGTGGTTTTGGACACCGAGGACTGGCTGATAGATCTGGACATGGAGGTACTGCCTCCCACCCTATCCCACCCTATCCCACCCTGAATTATCTGTTTGTTCTTCATAATTGCTTTTTAAAAACAGCAGTGAAACTGTATAGTTGACCTACATGGACTGTGAACTATTTGTTTGTTTATCATCGCTGTTTAAAGACAGCATTGAAATGTTTTTTTCATCATTACCGCTGGTTGAATCGAGCATTGGGGCCACATTGATGACCTGTATGAACTGTGAATTTCTACCATTGACCCCATCAAACTTTCCTCTGTCACCATCACCGCAAAAATCAGCCAGTCGTCCAGCCCCGCCTCTGCTGGATTCCTGCAGCCCTTCGTCTCCACCGGGGACATCTTTCTGTGACATGAAGCCTCAGGTCATGCAATCATCACCCTCCCCTGAGTGAGAGGATCCTTTGGCTGTGCCTCCAGCCTCTGATCTCTTCACTTCACTTTGGCCCGTTGACCTGTCAGCACCGACTTGGCTATTTCCACCCTCAGTTCCACCAGAGACCCTCTTCCTTGTGGCTCTACCTGGTTCCCTCGTCCCACCAGCTCTACCTTGGTCAGTCGTCACTCTACTTATGCCACAGACTTACGAGCCTTCCGCCTTCTGCACTCAGTCTCACCACCCCTACGGCTTCAGTGGGTTCCTCCTTCCCTCCGATTCCACCTCTGTTTCAGTCACACCGGCTCCGCCTCAGTTCTCGCCACTCTGGCTCCACCTCAGATGCCCGTCACCGTGACTCCGCCTAGGGTCTCCAGTGCCAGCGGTGTCACTCAAGTCCATTGTCTCTTTGTGGCCTGGGATCCATCGGCTCCTTCTCCGCCGGTCGTCACACTGATGTCGTTGGCCCCGTCAACACCTTGGCTCCTCCCCGCCTCCGCCATGGGTTGTCGTCACTGCCATGCTCTGGGTGCACATCAGCGGGCATCTACCATTATCATCGCTGGGGTTTCGTCGTCCTCCTTTCACCATCCCTCAGCCGTTTCCTGTCACCATCCCTTAGTTATCTCATCCTCCTCTTAAGCTGCTTCCTTCTCCTCTTCACGGCACAAGGTCGTGCTTTCTGGAAGGGGTTGTAATGTTACAAATTTTCAGTCGTGTTTGTTCTTAGTTTCATCAAAGACTATAAAACTCAAGAGGTGAAACTCTGATGCTTTTTGGGTAACAGCCACTAGGTGGCGCTTCGGTAGCACGGCCGCCATTTTGGGGTGAAAATGCCAACTGGACAATAGAATCCATCACATCTTACGCACCTAAATCAGCGAATCTCACAGCCAAATCAGAAACGCAATAGAACATTTCTCAAATTCAGTAAATTTTATGACACCTACAGTAAATGTTGTATCGTCTTAGCCTATATATGTTTTACGTTATCATTTGTGGAATCCAACCATTCGTAACGTCTGGATGGATCCGTTCAGAGTCAATAAACTTTGGAATTTTCAGAACGCTTTTAACCTGATGAACTGTGTTTTTAAATCACTAAATCGGCTCCGGCCGACTGCGACTTTTGGCAGGTTTGTGGCCCCGTGAGGTTAAACCATAGACTGTAAAAAAATATGGACGTAGCGTCCGTGACGTCACCCATAGAGTTCTGAACAGCAGTTTTGAAGCGAAAATGAGGCCGCGGCCATCTTATCACTCCCGGATAACTGAAAATGGGCAAAGAGGCGGGGAGGTGGTTTGAGCTGATATGACTGGTTGCTGAAACCACGCCCGCCTAGCTCGACGTGACCATGTTAGCAGCAAAGGAGCTATCTATCTTAGATACGATCTAAAATATTAATGAAGATAAGTTTTATCATCAGAACGTTCTAAAGGTTTACTGTCAATCTACGGTGTTTCTTTAAGATATAGATGCTCCAACACCAGTAGTGTTGGGTGTGCAAATAACAACATGGAAAATCAAATGGGACTTCATACCTTTATAATGAAATAGAGATCGCGAGATGAATCCAATCTGTGGCACTTGGGTAAAGTGTCCATTGCAAAACAAAAAAACATTTCACATTTCTTCTGAATGATCTGCTCTCTGTCATCGTTCTTCAAGAAAGGATGCAATCTGAGCAGCCTTTATGTTGTAAAACTGTATACGATCGTATCTAACAAACAAATGAGCCTGTGTCCAAAGTATATTTTTTCAAAATAGTGCAGCAGTTTTGGTTATAATATCCAAGCAGTGCTGTCGGATTTTGATATCCTCCCGCCATTGTCATTGTAGTAAATCTCACAATCAAACTTTCAGCCAATGCCACGATCCAACAACGTGTGTTCTGTGTCTCTTCCCCATGCATGCACATCTACACAGACACACATCAGTCTCGAATATTATGCAGCAAGCCATATTTTATAATTGTATAAAATAATCGAGAAAAAAAGCACAAAAACGGCTGAGATGCCAAATTCAGCGGCAGCTGAGGTAACATGACGGCTCACAGACAGCAGCGCAATCTACCTGTCACTCAAGTGACCACGCCCTTAATTATGCAGAACTTTAAGGCTTAATATAATTTAAACGGATAAGTTATAAAAAAATTCACCCCCCTCAGTTGTCATGAAGGGCAAAAATAGCAGTATAGACCAAAACCACAATTTGAACCAACTTGTAAACATGTTTTTTTCTGCTATAAACTTGGCCAATTTAACATGGGACTCTATGAGATTCTGCTCTCTTTTGGAGCCTGTCCCTAGCGGCCAGTCGATGAATCGCAGTTTAAGTTACTTCCGTATTGGCTTCACGAGAGAAAGGGGGAGGTTGCCGCTTGGGTTAAACAGAAAACTCCAACTTCCTAACTATGGAGACTTCAAAAGGAGCACCCCCCTGGTGTGGGCCCAGAGACTGACCAGACAAATTCCAACACACCACACACACACACACACACACACAAAAACACAAACATACATTATTGACTGTATATGTAAAATATAACTATGCCAAAATGTACCCGTCATGTATCTCAAGCGTATGCATGCTTCCTAGTGTTTAGAATTAGTTTAAATGACTGTATTTGTGCTAGTGTTAGTTTTAATGATGGAATTTGTCTGTAAACCATAACTTCTTTTATATGCCTTTCTGATCTGTCGAGTTTGATCTCGTTTTAAAGCTCTGGCTACTGCTTATTCACTGAGATATGTCACATAGCTGACAAATGCATTTTTCTATGTGTTTAATGATACTGTGAAGGAAGTACTCCATCTCGAAATCCGATCTGATAGTCATAAATTCAGCTAGGAGACAAGACAAAGAAAGAGCTTGCCCGCCAACTTTGCACCTATGTCATTGGCTATTCCACCTCAAGGAGGTGTGTCGGCTTATCTGTCATAAAAGAGGAACACCA
Organism: Culter alburnus; assembly: GCA_028476615.1. Lineage (NCBI taxonomy): Eukaryota > Metazoa > Chordata > Actinopteri > Cypriniformes > Xenocyprididae > Culter > Culter alburnus. The sequence goes on along the minus strand of JAOTNS010002216.1, from coordinate 25,371 downwards.
GGATTCTCCTGTTTGTTCTCCCAACTGCCCTGAATCATCCATCGCCCACTCACGCACGTCTCTCCCGGACGTCACGGCGACCATGCTACCATCACGCCAGTCTCTTCGGGACCACCATTTCTCCGGCGAAACTAACTTTCACGTCCTCAGTTCAAACCCTCCCGCGGAAACGGAAGAAGCCAATGAACTGCAGCAGCACTGAACTGAAACCCAGCAAGCAAACTGACGCAAGTACCGTTTCTGAATCTTAGATAATGAAACTGATTTCTGTGCTGGCTTTCAAGGACTGTTAGGTTTTGCTACTTGCCTTCTCTCTTTCCTTTCCTACTTTCACTCTTGTATATATGTGTATATCTTAATTTATAGCCGTATAACCTCTGTAGTCGAAGTTTGCATATATTAAACACATTATTCATGCTCGATTGTTCTTTTTGCTCATTTCAACCAAAACCAGGTAACTTTAACATTCTTCGATCGCTTTAGGCTTTGATGCTATAATAGGAATTGTTCTCGTGGCCAGAGAACAACTCCGCTTATAACATTCTAGGAGTTAGGTTTGCTGGACGAACATAGTTTCTCTAAATCATTATTAAACAAGGACTAATCATATATGTCATTGATTATAATTCGTTGTAATTAATTCACAATATGTTTAATTCCCCCTTGGGTTGATATATGCGTCATAATTGATCATAAAGCTTTATGATTTATTATAATTCATATATATATATATATATATATATATATATATATATATATCCCATAAATTGATTAATAACTGTACAACCGCTACACATTAACGTACACATCCGAGGTAATGTAGTTAGCCTACTTTATTGAGTATTTCCATTTTATGCAACTTTACATATTTACTATTAATAGTAAATTAATAAATGAATAATTAATAAAGTTATGATCACCATGTTTGTAGCGTGATCCAGGGGATTAAAACGTACAATATATATTTCAGACCTAGTGGAGTTATAGTAATAGTAAATTACTCCACTAGGTCTGAAATATATACGTTTTAATCCCCTGGTTCACGCTAAACATAATGACCTTATAGAACATGATGCATTGCTGTGTCTGTTATCCCATAATTCCTACTTTTGGACACAGTCCAAAAGTTTTTTTTTTTTTTTTTTTTTTTTTTTTACATAGTCTTGCTTTAACAGACATTAATATAAGACAATACTGCAAAAAACGTATTAAAAAAATGTATGTTTTTTTTTAACAAAGCAGCTGATATTTCCATAGAAACTAGTGGACTGCTGAGTCGCTTTCATCCCAAAATGGCGGAAGCATAGGGCTGCTGCTGCTGGGCGCTGGTGTTGCAATGGAACGTTCTATTGAGTTTCACTTCTTGTCAATATAAGTTCTATGGTTTCATTGTAATGGACTTTGTATTCATTAGTCACATGTGCTCCTTTTCTTTGATTTTCCTGCCACTCTTTAGTTGTCATTGTTACTGCTATTATTAGTTTGTTTAGTTCAGCTGTGTTTCACATGAATCAGCCTACTTTGTTTAGTACTTAAAAACTTTAGTACTTAAGTTCATCCTTTACCTGTGTTCAGAGTATATGCAACTTCACTTTGATCTGTTTTATGGTGTGGATTGCTATTAAAGACTAGTGTTGGAATTTTATTCATTCTCCTCATCTGTTTGTGCAACACTTGCTGACACATGGACTTACCATTAACAAAACTCTATTTAAAATGGATAATTTCAGTCTTTGATCATGATTGCATTCAAAGCCATTGTAAATTACTCTACAAACATACACCTGTGATATATTACTGCACCCTGCATCTGTGTGTTGCTTCTGAAGAGCTACATTGCTTGGTGGAAGAATAATATATATTTTTTATCAATAGCATAACATTTTTTTGTGTCTCCGTGTTTTATTTTATGAAACATTACCATGTATGTGGAATGACTATTTTATAAAAGCAATAAGCCCAGTGAAGCCATGATTTACAGTGAATTTAGAATGCCCCTTAGCTTTTCTAAATTCACTGTAAATCATGGCTTCTTGGGATTTATTGATTTATTTTGATTTCATGAGGTCTTTAATTCAACCCAGGAAGAAAGCATACATCTAAAGAAAAATGGGAAGATCACTATTCTTCACATCCCTTATGTGAAAAAATAAACCTGTTCAGATCAGTGGTGTGTAGCACAATAAAACACTCACACTCCAAACAGAGCCCCACCAAGATGGGCCGCATGATCAAAAAACCTCCAGCCCAAAAGAAGACCAGCTGTATCCAAAGCAAGAAGCGCTTTCAAAGCCTAGAACATATGAAACAACATTACTGCCATAGCAGTATCTCACTCTGCACATACAAAAGAACCAGATACAGTACATTTGAATTATTTTACACACCCACTTACATTTCCTGCAGTGAAGTTGACCATAGGAAGCAAGATAATGCCCAGCTTTGCTTCAGGTATCTTGGTGCAGATTGCTGCTAGTACCGTCATGATGGCCCCCGACTACAGGACACAAATCAATACTCACTTAAAGAGAGCTTAAAGAGAGCACTGAAACACTGACAGTGCTAAATATAAACTGTTACGACACCTTTATAGTCAAATCAAGTCAAGTCACCTTTATTTATATAGTGCTTTTGACAATGCAGATTGTGTCAAACTGGCAAATAATTTTGGCTGCACAGCAGCTCTAGAAGAAAATGGTGTCATTTTCCAGCTTAAGTAAGTTCAGTATTGATTCATTCCTTTGTAAAAATCAGTAGTTATTAATTTAGTTAATTCGTCTATACATCAGCTCTGGAGAAAACAGTGATGTCATCATCCATCTCAGTTAAGTTAGAACAACTGAACTGACTAAAAGCTTCCCCAGAACAATAATTTTACATGAGATATAAGTCATTAGTTGTAGAAGTTGTTTGAACTTCTGTTCTTTTTTTTTTTTTTAAGAAAGATCTGTATGTGGGGAAATGTGTTTTTCTGTTTGCCCTCATATACGGTACTTAAATAATAGCATATAAGAATCCACAGTGTTGCTGGGCCTGCAATACCTTCATTATTTACTAAAGGCGATATGCAGATTGTTTTTTTTATTTCTTTATGTTAAAAAAATAGCTGCAATTTATGTCATGATGAAATAAATATAAACAAAGTTAACTGATATTTTAAGTTACCATGTTAAGGTTCACAGCCTTTAAACATTTTATTACATCTTTTTTTTCCTCTGACCCTTTAGCACCCTCCTGTGGCCCCCAGTTTTGAAACATACATAGATGCTTTTATCCAAAGTGACTTACAAATGAGGAACATTGTATGGTTATTATATCAAGTGCAGTTGTTGGTTTGTTATGTTTGTCTTTGTTTGTTATGGTTATTAGTTAAGTGATAGCAGAAGAGGTATGTTTTCTGGTAAAACCCCTGAACCCTGAAGATCTTTTTGATGAAATCTGAGGAAAAGACACCTCATCAAAATGACATTTCATAAAAAATGAGGGTGAGTAATTAATGACAGAATTTTCATTTTGGGGTGAACTAACCCTTTAATAGGCATTGATGCACGAAACTCACCGCTCCAAGTGAAGGGCCCCGAAGACCAGTAGCTGTCTTAAACACGTAACTGATAAATGTCGAGATAACACCTTAAGAAAAATACATCTTTCAAATTAGACCAGAACTATATGTACTATAATACAGACAGATAATATTTTGTTTGGGTTTATTAAACAATCAGTGCTACCTCCAGACAGATAAAGGGCCAAAAACTGCTCTCTCCCAAGCAGAGAGACAATGCTAGTAGAGAAGGTCCATAGCACATACATGTTGGTCAACATGTGAATGATGGAGTAATGGCTGAAAGAAGAGAGAACCATGGGAAGGCAACGTGTCTCTGAAATAAAACAAAGCAGGCTGAAGTTTGGTGGCCAAAAATGGTGGTTACACACAAACCAATAGTATCTGTCAAAATGCATAGGCTACACTTAAAGCAATAGTTCACCGCAAAATTAAAATGCTGTAATTATTTCCTCAACCTCATGTCGTTCCAAACTTGTATGACTTTTTTTCCTTCTTCTGCAGAACACAAAAGATATTTTGAAGAAAGTTTCTATAGTACTTGCTCATACAATGAAAGGCAGTGGGATCCAGAAGCACATTGGAACCTGGCAGTGACTTTCAATGTACAGACACGATAACACTGAGATACTTCCCAAAGTATCTTCTTCTGTGTTCACTGTTCAGCAGAAGAAAGAAAGCCATACAGGTGTATATAATGATGAATTTTGATTTCATTCTAGGTGAACTATCACTTTAAGAAATTTCTCAGTGAACCACATCGAATGACTCTCAGCACTCACTTACTGGAAGCAGGGTTAGATGTGAAGTACTTGACCAAAGAGCGTTGCATTGAAGGAATTCTCCAACAACACAGAATCAGAGTGTTTAGAGCTAGGATACCTAAAAACAAGATGATAATGGGGTGTGAAATAAAAAGCAGAAAACAGACTTTAATGTGGATCTACAGAAAAAGGCTTTTCACACTTGAAATAGTTAACCCTGGGTCATTGTAAACTCTGGGTAAATGGAATCCTGGGTTATCTTGCTTCACATTTCACATTGCTTATAATTTCCCCAGGGTTAATATTTGTGGTGTCAGTGTCACTGATTGGATGAATGCTGCATGGAATATGTTTACATAACGGCTCTAGCATTGTGCATCCTTATATTAAATATTGCCGACTGTACTATCAAGATTTTATTTAAATGGACTTTTCGAACTATAAAGGTAAGAATGAAACGGTCTCTTCTTCACTCCAGTTGTCACATTTTCTGTCACTATTTTACATTTTCCCCCTCAAACACTGAAACTACTGTATATACAATGCGCAGTGTTTCTGTGACTGTCCAAAGTGTCAATATGAAGCACGCTATCACAGTTGCTAAGGATCTAGTCGTAACATTCTAACACCTCATTGTTTCACACTGTGCATGTTTAGCATCACAATGTAGGGTTAACAGCACAAAAGCGATGCTAACACTGCTCTGGAGCAGGGTTTCATAACACCGGGTAAAAAGCGGTGCTAACCCCGCTTCTAAATTAAAAAAGGGCTTTCCACACTTGACGTGTTTAGATAGCTCTAGCATTGTGCATCCTCCTATTGCTGACTGTAATACGAGAAAAGTTTGAGAAAAGAAGAAAGCTGAGGGGAAAAATTAAAAGTAAAATTTGACTTTAAAATAAATAGAGGGTAAATTTTTAACTGATAATATAAGACAGGCATGGGAGGGATTGAACACATTAATGTGTAGGTCTAATAAAAAGGATGATAGTTCTATGAGTAACAGTCAAACTTTTATTAATGACTTGAATAAATTTTATTCCAGATTTGACACTGTGGACGTTAAGACAGAATGTGATGATATACGCAAAAATTTCTCTGTAGAAACAACAATAGTAATTAATGAGGCTGATGTCATGGCTAGCCTTAGTAAACTGAAACCAAAGGAGACTACTGGCCCAGATGGTTTAAAAACCCGCCTTCTTAAAGACCGTGCTCTTCAATTAAAAGGAGTTTTTGCAAGGCTGTTTCAGTTTCTTTTGGATGCATGTACAGTGCCGAAACTATGGAAATATTCAACAATTAGGCCTGTGGCAAAAAAGCCAGGTGCAAGTAAATAATTTCCGGCCTATTGCAATAACTTACTGTATAAAACTATGGAGCGATTGTTGGCTAACCATCTAACTTCCACTGTGGCCTCTATGCTAGATCCACTTCAGTTTGCATATAAAAATAATAGAGGCACAGATGATGCTGTGCTGACCTTGCTTAATACAAAACATCTCACATATCGTAAAGCATAGGGTCTTATTCGCCGACTTCAGCTCAGCTTTTAATTCAGTGAAGACACACATTCTTTTAAAAAGGCTTACTGAACCTTACTACAGAACACAGAAGCCCTTAATACAACTCTTTGCTGAAAGTGCAAAGAAGAGGGCAAGGAGTATTCTTGCGGACAGTTCACATCCTCTCTTCAGTCAATTTGAGCCTTTAAAGTCAGGAAGACAATATAGAATAGAAATGTGTTTAAGAGTTTTTTTTATTCCTAATGTTATCAAAATCCTTAATTCTGTAGGTGAATGATAATAGCATGAACTGTATTTTTTTATTTTTATGTAATGTGTATGGTTTTTTTAATATTGTCTGTTTAGCTATGTGCTGTGTTGGTGAGCCAAAGAAAAATTTCCACCTTGGTGGACAATAAAGATATATACTCATACTCGTACTATCGAGTTTAATCTGAATGGACATTTCGGATTATAAAGGTAAGAATGAAACTCTTCTTCACTCAAATTGTTGTAATAAGATAATAGTTAAGAGCAGTGTGAAATGCCCAAAAGGGTTTTTCACACTTCAAATAGTTAACCCTGTGTCATTCTAAACCCCAGGTAAACGGAATCCTCCTGGGTTATCTTGATTCACGTTTCACACTGCTCATAATTTACCCGGGGTTAACAATGAATCCTTGGTATTCATAAGCTGACGTTTCACATTGTACAGACCTGTTTACTTAGCTCTGGCATTGCGCATCCTCATATTGCTGACTGTACTATCGAGTTTATACTGAATGGACATTTCGGACTATAAAGGCAAGAATGAAACGGTCTGTTCTTCACTCAAATTGACGCATTTTCTGTCAGCATTTGACATTTTTTCTCTCAAACGCTGAACTTACCATTTATATACAATGCGATTGGTTGTCTGTTGCTAAGCGTCTAGCTATAACATTCTAATACTGCATCATTTTACACTGTACAAGTATGGCACCGCAAAAGCTCCGGAGCAGGGTTTCATAACCCTGGGTAAAAAGTAGTGCTAACCCCACTTCTAAATTACAAGTGTGAAATGTTCCTTTAAACACCACTAAATGTGGTGTTTAGAACAATGATATCCCGGGAGTAAGCGCAGTGTGAAAAGCAGGTGTACCAAATATTTTCAGAGTAGAACTGACCTGTGACCGTCTTCTGTCCTTCACTGAGCCCACTCCACCAATCATCGACCACAGACATAACCAGAATCACCTGCTTCTGGAAGTGTGACAGCTGATTCCACCAGTTATGCCAGTATATTGTATCATGACCCTGCACAGAATGCAAGCATAGTTTGATGAACAGGACTTGCAATTTCTTTGGTCTCATAAAATTGTTTTGTTGCTGTTCTGCACTGATACCTCTCTGAGTTTATCCCGCTTCTCCTCTTTGGCCTCCTCCATGGCCATTTGCACTCGTGACTTTACTGATTCATACTGTAAGATGGCAGCCGTGCCAAAGGAGCAGCCTGTAAACTGAAATGGTGTTGGAACAGCCTGTACAGTATTTTATACAGCCACAAATCAACATTTGACAAGGTGAATAAAGATCAATAATCATGCATGAAGAAAATATATATTTCTTGGTACATTTTCAAGATGGCTCTCATCTCCATAATGAGGTTCTCTCACACTTTTTGACCAAACATTTTCATGACTCCTCCAGTTAATACATGATACATTAAATCTCTGTAAAATGGCAAAGAAATCCATAGAATACTGAGCATATTACCATTTGTAAGCCATATTTTAAAGTATAATGATTATATTTAGTAGTGTGCAGCAAATGTCTCCAATGAGACCCTTAACAGACAGACTAACCTAATCACATTTCCATGATTTTTGCCAGCCTGAAAGTCACAATTTCATTTCAATTGTAATAATCAAATTTCAAGGTTTTCCATGATCATGGGACCCTGGCGGTAAGAAGAAAGACCTACCCCCACTGTGAACACCAGTGGTCTGAAGAGTCTATCTGGTTTTCTGGGTGGCAGTGGCATTGGTTGCACAGGTTCTCCTGGCAGGGGTGGCACAGCATGCTTTTGTCCTCCTGCCTCACCTGCATCAGTCTCCTCTCGCAGACCTCTTTTTTTCTCTGATTGTCTCTGAGCTTTCCTGAAGCCACATCTTTGCTGAGGATGGATGGTTAATCTACCAAGCAGAATTGATATGTTTCTCAGTACTTTTCCCATGTTCTACCGTAATGTACTTTTCGTATTACATTCAATGCAGAAATCTGACCTTCAGGTTGCCAAGAGGTCGATCAACAACGCAAAGCAAAACATACATACACATGTACACCATGAGAGACAACTTAAAAGCACGTTAAAAAAAAAAAAAAAAAAAAAAAAAAAAAAAACTACTACAAACGTTCATCTTATATTGTGCAACATTGGAGGTGACAGATAAACTATTGCAAGCTTGATATGTAATTCTACTACTACTCCGGTAGTTACCTTGAGCTTTTTGGATTCAGGAATTGTGCAGGTATATTGTTTATTTTGGCACATTTCATAAAGCAACCCCTCCATGCCATGTCCCTGGTTTGCAGAATGCACGCCGGGTCGGGACAATGTTTTGTAATATGTGTTATTTTCTCAACGTCAAGAACCACGTGGTACAACAACTAGTGTGCAGCCAGGGTTGCCAGCTTGCCAGGTCTGCGCAACAAAAGTAGCCTATTGGCCAGTCAAAAATAGCCCAATGCGATATTCTTCGTCGGCGGCCGAATTCTCCATTGAATTTGTACGTCTGGGGGGAGTTTTGAGGGTGTGGAGCGCCGAAATCGTACGCACGGGGGTGGAAATCAACCCGCAGACTTGGCAACACTTACTTTAAACTCTTGACTTACATAAACTTAATGTACAAAGATTCAAACAGCTACTCAAACCGAATGTGTTTGATAAAATCATAAAAAATAATATAATCGATAGATTGAACTGTAACACGTACATGCAATCCGAAATTAATATCACAAAAGCAAACGTTCAAGGACGCTATAGATGCGTCATGTCTGCGCAGAACATCTTAAGTCCATTCGTCCCGCCCATAATCCCCTTTCAACAGCTCTGTTGTTTCCCATTTTAGGCCTACTTTAAAATTAAATTTGTAACTTTGATGGATTTGTAACATTTGATGAAGTGTGAAAGTTAGTCTACTAAGAGAAAAAAAATGTATACGATCCTTAAGAAGTCACTGTAATGTGCAAATTTGAGAACACTTTATTATTATTATTACCACAGTTGAAAAAAACGTTTTATGAAAATAAGTTTTATGAAAATAAATTTAATTGTGAGTCAAACACATTCTCCAGAATCTCAGCCTTGTTCTCTTGGCTATATATATATATATATATATATATATATATAGCCTATATAAACAGAGCCCATACCTGGTAGCTTTAATGAGTAGCATCTGCAATACTGTTGGCCCTTTTGAAAGTTTCTATGAAAAGCAACATTGACACTGTAGGATAAAAAGATAAGATTAGAATAGATTACAAAAAGATCTTCATAAGATCTTCATAAACTGACTTTTACATCATGCATAAGTCTGTACACTTGTTATTTCTGCATGTCAACAATCTTTAATGAACAGAGATTTAAAAAAAAAAAAAACAATTTAATGCATCCTTTGTAAATAATTATAAGCTTCTAAAACAACAACAACAAAAAATCTTATCAACACTATTTTTCGTTATACAAATGTACGAATTTACGATTTACAAAAATAGGCTATCCACGTTTTTTTCACAACCTGTATATTTTGTTTATTTTGCTATGTTCTGTAACATGAGTAAATGTAGACTGCATGTGGATTGCATGACATCACGGCTCCATTCAAAGACCACCTGATGTTGGCCCATTAAAAAAAGGAGGGGAAACCACGAGAAACGTCGCATTCTCGAAGGCTCCTCTTGGTGTGAAGATGGCGGTCCCAGCTCCGAGCAGCCGGACCGGATCCGTTAGCAGTCTGGGAAACAGTCCAACCGCAGCACCGGGAGGCTTAAACAACAACAACCACAAGCTGTGGTGCTGCCATGAGCTTGATTTCAGGTCTGCAGTGAAGATCGAGGAGCTCAACCGACTCATCCACGAATTCAGTAAACATGACCAACGAGAGTATGATGACCAGAGGGCACTGGAAATACACACCGCCAAGGATTTCATCTTCTCTATGCTCGGTAATAGCATCTTCCATTTAAACATATTTATATTTTATTAAAATAATCAATATTGTTTTTCATTTGACTATTCACTCATTATTTGTTATTCATTCATTATTATTTCGTTTTAATAAGTAAAAATAGCTGATAATAGAAATATAAAAATAGAAATAATCTGGTAGGCTATATAATGGTAAAGAAATGGTCAGATATCTGTACCATTAATAATTTTTTCAAACGTATTTCATAAGAGGTTTTAGATATATAGGATATAAATACTAATCTAGGATATACAATTTTTTTTAAACTTAATTTGCATAGGTTGATCGTTGTATGCTGAAGGTGTGTTACAATCACTGCTGTACAGTGCTTTATGCTTTAGACAAAATCTCAGCATATTACATTATCCAAACACTGATTCCATTTTGGTCTGTTCTTAAGCGGGTTTATGTTTGACCTCTTGCAGAATAATTCCACCGTAGTTGGATGAATGCATGCCCCTATAATCTACTATTTGAAGGGATCAGAATGATTATGTCCACATGTTGAATTCCCCAAACCGCTTAAATGAAAAAGTGAAGGTACTGTTGCTTACCTTTGATAAAGATCAGGACAGAGCTATAGGTGCATAAATGGTTAATGAGGCTAGTCTAATATATATTGGAGTTAATTTAAAAATAAATGAAAAAGCGAATAACTTGAGATCAGTTAGAATTCAAACGAGGTGAAAAATTAAATCACTAACTATTACAAAACTACAAATTATAATTCAATAATTGTAGGGTTCTGTTGTACAATTACTGTATCAATAACTTCAACTATCAATAGTTTCTAGACGTTGAGTTCTTATTAAAGGGATAGTTCACCCAAAAATGAAAATGATCCCATGATTTACTCACCCTCAAGCCATCCTAGATGTATATGACTATCTTCTTTCAGACGAACACAATCAGAGATATATTTTAAATCCTTAGTCATCAAAGGTTTATAAGAGTGATACAGGATATAAGAGTATTGTAAGCTTAGACGCCTCTCGCTGTTCAAACAAATAGGGCTGTGAAACAAATTTAAGCTCCTCTTCTCTTATATTGAAATCCTCCAAAATTTCTCTTTAAAAAATATAATATAATTTTAGATTTATAGAAATAGGGCTAATACCTATTGTTTTATATGACATACTTTTTAGTGTTGGTTATAAGTAAACATTTCTATCTGTGTAAAATGCTTTTATGATATTATTTTCTCTCAGCTGTTTACTAAATTCCTTTGAATACACTGCCATGAAAGAAGTATTTGAATGGTTTCAAATAATCAAATATAAATTTATATTAGACCATGGAAACCAGAGAAAAATAAATAAAGCATGCTTTTAAAATAATTATTTCTTTAATTTTAGTTGTAAAAAAATAAAAAAATACACCAATTACCCATATTGTCCCTGTAAAAAAGCTAAAATCTGGAAACCATTAAAACAATTACATTTGTGTAAAAAAAGTTTAATATTCCACTATAAGAAAGTCATTCTTATAGTGAAACATGATGTCTTGCTCAACTAGATGACTTGTTATCGCTGAAGGAAGCATTTATTATGCTATACACCAGACAATTCTTTAGGTTCTTCTTTAATGTCTGACCATCTGTGCATGAGTTATAGTTTACTTGGATGATGCAGCAAGACAATGATCCAAAACACCAAATCATGTCAACATTTGAATGCCTGAAAAAAACCAAAATTAGGACTTGAAAGAACAGTTTATGCTTATAGACCTGCCGGAGAAAAGAAGGTCAAGATTCCTCGACAGAGATGAGCAAGGCTCATATTCAGTGTTTAGTCAACCCGATATCAGGTTTAAGGGTTGTGATATGTAATACATGCACTCACCAGCCACTTTATTTAGGTATTTATCTTGCTAGTATTGGATGGACCCCCTTTTGACTTCAGAACTGGAACTGATCAAAGGAACATAACACTCAGCAGTAGAGCTGTCAAAATTTTTTAAAAATGTGACACTTTGAGCGCTGTTGAGTGGATTCGTAAACAACTCTTATTGTAAGGTGACCAGATTTCTGAAATGGAAACCGGGGACATTTCCTATTTGAGTGGTCAAAATCTCATTTGTTATTATCTATTAATTAAAAAACAAGGACAATACATTTGTAATGTGTTTTAATATAATATAATATAATATAATATAAATATAATATAATATAATATATATTATATATATATATATATAACACAGTACAGTCCAAAAGTTTGGAACCACTAAGATTTTAATGTTTTAAAAGAAGTTTCGTCTGCTCACCAAGGCTACATTTATTTAATTAAAAATACAGTAAAAAACAGTAATATTGTGAAATATTATTACAATTTAAAATAACTGTGTACTATTTAAATATATTTGACAAAGTAATTTATTCCTGTGATGCAAAGCTGAATTTTCAGCATCGTTACTCCAGTCTTCAGTGTCACATGATCCTTCAGAAATCATTCTAATATGCTGATTTGCTGCTCAATAAACATTTATGATTATTTCAATGTTGAAAACAGTTGTGTACTTTTTTTTTCAGGATTCCTTGATGAATAGAAAGTTCAAAAGAACAGCATTTATCTGAAATACAAAGCTTCTGTAGCATTATACACTACCGTTCAAAAGTTTGGGGTCAGTAAGAATTTTTTTTATTTTTTTGAAAAGAAATTAAAGAAATGAATACTTTTATTCAGCAAGGATGCATTAATCAATCAAAAGTGGCAGTAAAGACATTTATAATGTTACAAAAGATTAGATTTCAGATAAATGCTGTTCTTTGAACTTTCTATTCATCAATAATCCTGAAAAAAATATTGTACACAAATATTTTGTACAATTGTACACATTAAATGTTTCTTGAGCAGCAGATCAGCATATTAGAATGATTTCTGAAGGATCATGTGACACTGAAGACTGGAGTAACGATGCTGAAAATTCAGCTTTGCCATCACAGGAATAAATTACTTTGTCAAATATATTCAAATAGAAAACAGTTATTTTAAATTGTAATAATATTTCACAATATTACTGTTTTTACTGTATTTTTAATTAAATAAATGTAGCCTTGGTGAGCAGACGAAACTTCTTTTAAAAACATTAAAAATCTTAGTGGTTCCAAACTTTTGGACTGTACTGTATATATTATAGGCCTGTTATAGGCCTAACAAAGTATGACTTTACAAAAATTAAAACAACATAAATATAAGATAAGATAAATAAAATGGCATTTTTTTTTAATTTTTTTTTTTTATTGAATTTAACGTTTTCATTTTCACATGCTGTTTATGCATATTCAACTTATTTGAATTAACTATTAATTTTGTTATTTTGCTTTAGAACATTTTTAAGCACAAAGTTGCAAGTGTATATTATTTTTTTATATTATATATATATATATATATATATATATAATATATTTTTTTTTTTGAGCATACCTTCACAACATGATATAGCCTAGTTTAGAGACCACGATTTGTGTGTGTGGAAATACTGTGTTGTGACTGCGGAACTTTTGGGGACGTTTAAATTTGTGCAAAACAATCCCGCACCATGTTGAGGCCCTGTTATAAAACGCATATAAAAAGTATTACTTTAATTTAACATGAATAGTTAGTATGTTACTACCTTGCAAACAATAACGATGTTTCTTTTGATAGGCTATATGCACGGTTACTTCCTGGTTGTCGTTAAGCCAGCTCGGGCATTTCTGGTGAACTGTTAGCTGTTCATTCTGTACTCGCTGTACATCGACATAAAACCATCATGGTTGACTTTTTAATGTTGTATTCATATTTTAATGCAGTTATCACATTTACCTAATTTGCCAATAAACCAGTTTTATTGATTGCAATAAAAACAAAGCTATTGGGACCATTTAAAAACGCCGTATCTGTAATTAGAGACGCACACACATTTTTTCCCCAGCGCTTCAAATGTTATTTTTAATGTGATGACCACAAACATTATTTGTTCATCCTTCTGAGATTGTACCCATTGTAAAACCGAACTTTTAAAAATGTAGGAAATTCAATATTTGATTGGAAACATTTACAGGTGCTGGTCATATAATCAGAATATCATCAAAAAGATTTATTTCACTAATTCCATTAAAAAAGTGAAACTTGTATATTATATATTTATTCATTACACACAGACTGATATATTTCAAATGTTTATTTCTTTTCATTTTGATGATTATAACTGACAATTAAAGCTGCAAGCAGCGATGAAAGAGCCCTCGCACCCGGGCTCACCGCCACCCGTTGGCCTCAGGAAAACGGCGAACAGTGGCCAACATGCATGTAAGCGAGTAAATACAGGAGAATTATGGCAAAATCATGTAAAAGTGCCACACTTCCTGCTGCCAACAGGTGGTGCTATAGCTAACTGAATATTGTCATATAGATGTCTTTAGGCCAGGACTTTTATCACTCATGTGAAGTTTGGGGCAGATCAGACATAGTATGCCTGAGTTACAACAGCTTTCTCTTTCATGGCGAAACATCAGACTTTGTCAGTCCGCCACGGACACGCCCTTCAACAAAAACTCAAGATCTTTGACATTTATCATTGCTAAGGTCTTAAGATTAGACTGACAACATATGATATTGATCTGGTTAAATCTCTATGAGGAGTTAATCACAGTGTAAAACATTTTATTTCCTGTTGCCCCCAGGTGGCGCTATGACTGTAATTGAATATTGTTATGAAGATGTTTTCAGGTCACTACTCTAATAAAACATGTGAAGTTTGGGGCAGATCCGACATTGTATACCCGAGTTACAACAACTTCGTGTTTCATGGCGAAACATCGAACTTTGTCAGGCCGCCACGGACACGCCCTTTGGTGAAAAGTCTAGATCTTTGTCGCAAAGGCCTTTAGATTAGACTGACCAAATATGACATTGATCTGATAAAAGCTCTAGGAGGAGTTCGTTAAAGTACAATGTCTGGAAAATGCAAAAAACGGTGAATTAATTCAAAATATCTGACTTCCTGTTCGGTTTCGGATTTCGCTCTAAGAGAATTTTTTGTAGGTATTGGGCTGATAAATGTGTGTACCGAATTTCAAAACCCTAGTGAAATGTAGCGAGAGGGGCTGTACGTCAGATGGCGCTATCGAGCCATTTTGCCACGCCTAATGCTGCGACCCATAACAGACGTAATTTTTCACCACTTCTGACGTGTGTGCAAATTTTCATGAGTTTTCGAGCACGTTTAGGCCCTCAAAAATGCGATTTACTTTGGAGAAGAATAATAATAATAAATATAGCTGCAAGCAGCAATTATGGGGCCAAGCACAAAAACGGCACAAGAAACCAGCCAACACGGCTGGGAGCATCAGACCAACTGCAACAGTGAACAATTAAAGACGTATTAAGATCATTTTAGGCATAAGAGCTGAAAAATTATCAAAAATGAGGATTTACTGGTTCATAACTTTCGACCAATAGGTGGCGCTGTGTCCAAATTGTTGTGGTATGGTCAGAGTGAGGTGACAATGACACTTCCAAAGCTTGGTGTCAATATGTCAAAGCACTGAAGAGATACAGCTTCAAGAGTCATTTTTGAATCATGCCTCAAATTCTTTGCTCTGGTATACAAAACGGTTTGACATATGGACTTGAAATCCATAACTTTTTGTCGGCATGGTCTGAAGATGACACGGTTCAATTTTGGTGAAAATCGGAGCAACGGTCTAGGAGGAGTTCGAAAAAGTAGGTTTTTAAAGAAAAACAATATGGCGGACAGGACGTTTAGCTGACTATGGCAAATTTGATATCTATGTTCTCAGCATAACCCAAGGAATCTACAGAGACCAGTTTCATTACAATTGGTTAATATAGACAAAAGTTATTAGCATTTTTGTAAATTTTGTTATAACTTTTGACCACGGTGGCTGGTCCGAAACTTCTCAGGCTCCTTCAGGGCATTGTCCTGATGACCCATACCAAATTTATGAATTTTGGTCAAACTCATCAGAAGTTATGAGCAAAATAACAATTTTTCATATCTCCACTCCAGTAGGTGGCGCTGCACCGAAACACTGTATAATGCCTCAGGTCATGCTTGTGATGACATGTACCAAGTTTGGTCTAAATATGTCAAAGCATTGTAGAGATACAGCTTCAAGGGTAATTTTTGCATCACATCTCAAATTCTTTGCTCCGGTATACGAAAACGGTTTGACTTATCGACTTGAAATCCATAACTTTTTGTCGGCATGGTCTGAAGATGACACGGTTCAATTTTGGTGAAAATTGGAGCAACGGTCTAGGAGGAGTTCGAAAAAGTAGGTTTTTGAAGAAAAACAATATGGCGGACAGGAAGTTTAGCTGACTATAGCAAATTTGATATCTATGTTCTCAGCATGACCCAAGGAATCTACTGAGACCAGTTTCATTACAATTGGTGAATACAGTCAAAAGTTATTAGCATTTTTGTAAATTTTGTTATAACTTTTGACCACAAGGTGGCGCTGTGCCGAAACTTCTCAGGCTCCTTCAGGGCATTGTGCTGATGACCCATACCAAGTTTTGTAAAGATACGTTAATGCGTTCGTAAAATACAGCATTTTAGCACAAAATTCAAAATGGCCGACGGCCAAAATGGCCGAATTGGGAAAATTGGATATCATTCGACTCGGCATGATTCCCCGAATCCAACGAGACCAAATTTATGTTTGGACAAACCCATCAGAAGTTATAAGCAAAAATCCATTTTTCATATCTCCGCACCAGTAGGTGGCGCTGCGCCGAAACACTGCATGGTACCTCAGGTCATGCTTGTGATGACATGTACCAAGTTTGGTCTGAATACGATAAAGCGTTGCGGAGATACAGCCTTACTTCTGTTTTCGCAAGCACTACGTACAATTCGTTCGTGAGTTTTTCGAAAACGGTTTGAGGAATCGACTTGAATTCCATAACTTTTTGTCAGCATGGTCTGAAGATGATCTGGTTCAATTTTCATGAAAATCGGAGTAACGGCCTAGGAGGAGTTCGAAAAAGTAAGTTTTTCAGAAAATTCAAAATGGCGGAAAAATTTTCATGACGGAAAATGACGTCATGGGTGCAATCGATTCGTCTTGACCCAAGGAATCAGAGGAAAAAAGAATTTTGTTTCTAGCCCTTATGGTTCAAAAGTTATTAGCATAAACATAAGTGCAACTTTGGACAGCTGGTGGCGCTAGAGGGATTGAGTTAGGGACCAAATTTGCTATGGACAAGTCAGACTGTCCTCTAACTGTGTGCCAAATTTCACAACTTTCCCGCAAGCGGTTCTATGGGCTGCATAGACTTCAAGAGCGGAAGAAGAAGAAGAAGAAGAAGAAGAATAAGAATATAGCTGCAAGCAGCAATTACGGGGCCAAGCACAAAAACAGCACAAGAAGCCAGCCAACATGGCTGGGAGCATCAGACCAACAGCAGCAGTGAGCAATTAGAAAAAAAAGTTATTAGCATTTTTGTCAATTTTGTTATAACTTTTGACCACAAGGTGGCGCTGGTCCGAAACTTCTCAGGCTCCTTCAGGGCATTGTCCTGATGACCCATACCAAATTTGTGAATTTTGGTCAAACCCATCAGAAGTTATAAGCAAAAATAACCATTTTTCATATCTCCACTCCAGTAGGTGGCGCTGCGCCGAAACACTGTATCTTGCCTCAGGTCATGCTTGTGATGACACGTACCAAGTTTGGTCTGAATATGTTAAAGCATTGTAGAGATACAGCTTCAAGAGTAATTTTTGCAGCATATCTCAAATTCTTTGCTCCGGTATACGAAAACGGTTTGACTTATCGACTTGAAATCCATAACTTTTTGTCGGCATGGTCTGAAGATGAGACGGTTCAATTTTGGTGAAAATTAGCAGAGGTCTAGGAGGAGTTCGAAAAAGTAGGTTTTTAAAGAAAAACAATATGGCAGACAGGAAGTTCAGTTGACTATAGCAAATTTGATATCTATGTTCTCAGCATGAACCAAGGAATCTACTGAGACAGTTCCATTACAATCGGTCAATATAGTCAAAAGTTATTAGCATTTTAAATTTTGTTATAACTTTTGACCACAAGGTGGCGCAGTGCTGAAACTTCTCAGGCTCCTTCAGGGTATTGTGGGGACCCATACCGAGTTTCGTAACGATACGCTAATGCGTTCGTAAAATACAGCATTTTAGCACAAAATTCAAAATAGCCGACGGCCAAAATGTCCGATATGGGAAAATTGGATATCATTGACTCGGCATGATACCCCGAATCCAACAAGACCAAATTTATGATTTTGGACAAACCCATCAGAAGTTATAAGCAAAATATCCATTTTTCATATCTCCGCACCAGTAGGTGGCGCTGAGCCGAAACACTGCATGGTGCCAGGTCATGCTTGTGAAGACATGTACCAAGTGGTCTGAATATGATAAAGTGTTGCAGAGATACAGCCTTACTTCTATTTTCGCAAGCGCTACGTACAATTCGTTCGTGTGTTTTTCGAAAACGGTTTGAGCAATCGACTTGAATTCCATAACTTTTTGTCAGCATGGTCTGAAGATGATCTGGTTCAATTTTCATGAAAATCGGAGTAACGGCCTAGGAGGAGTTCGAAAAAGTAGTTTTTCAGAAAATTCAAAATGGCGGAAAAATTTTCATGACGGAAAATGACGTCATATGGTGCAATCGATTCGTCTTGACCCAAGGAATCAGGGGAAAAAAGAATTTTGTTTCTAGCCCTTACGGTTCAAAAGTTATTAACATAAACATAAGTGCAACTTTGGACAGCTGGTGGCGCTAGAGGGATTGAGTTAGAGACTCCAAATTTGCTATGGACATAGCTCAGACTGTCCTCTAACTGTGTGCCAAATTTCATAACTTTCCCGCAAGCGGTTCTATGGGCTGCCATAGACTTCAAGAGCGGAAGAAGAAGAAGAAGAAGAATAAAAAAAAAAAAAAAAAGAACGCCAACAATAACAATAGGTGCCTCCGCACCTTCGGTGCTTGGCCCCTAAATATAGCTGCAAGCAGCAATTACGGGGCCAAGCAAAAAAGGGACAACAAGCCAGCCAACATGGATTGGAGCATTAGGCCAACTACAACAGTGAGCAATTAAAGACCTATTACAATCATTTAAGGCAAAAGAGTTGGAAAATTATATATACAGTCAGTAATAAAGATTTACTGGTTTATCACTTTTGACCAATAGGTGGCGCTGTGACCAAATGAATGTGGTTTGGTCAGAGTGAGGTGACAATGACACTCACTAAGGATATGACTCCCGAAAAAATAAGTCAACCAGATCAAAAGTTATAAGCATGTGAAAAAAAAATACAGGAGGTGGCGCTGGTTTGGAACTATTCAGATTCTTTCAGGGCCTTGTGCTGATGACCTATACAGAGTTTCGCAACAATATACTAATGCGTTCAGAAAATACAGCATTTTAAACCAAAATTTAAAATGTCCGATGGCCAAAATGGCCGACATGGGAAAATTGGATATCATTCGACTTGGCATGATGCCGAATTGAAAAAGACCAACTTTATCATTTTTGGACAAACCTATCTGAAGCTATAAGCAAAAATAATGGCTATTTTGGCTTTTTTGTATCTCCAGACCAGTAGGTGGCGTTATGACAAAACTCAGCATGTAGGCTCTGGTCTTGCTTGGGATGATATGTATGAGGTTTGGATATGATAAAGCATTGCAGAGATACAGCCATGAGTCCAAATTGGGTGCTCTGCGTTAAATTAATTTGCGTGTTATTTGAGAATGATTGAGTTTATCAAAAGGCTTTTGATAACTTTTTGCCACAATGGTCTGAAGATGATCTGATTTGATTTTCATGACAATCAAATGAAGCGTCTAGGACGAGTTCGAAAAAGCAGGTTTTTCGCAAAATTCAACATGAGGCACAAACTATATGTCGAAACCTACCATGTTTGGTATCGTTGGACTCAGAAGGGATTCAGGAGTCTAAGATCATGACTATTTTGAAAATAAGTCGACCACACTCATAGTGATAAGCATTTGAATATTTGATTTTACCACTAGGTGGCGCTGGTGCGAAACTTCTCAGGCTCGTTCAGGGCATCGTACTGATGACCCATATCGAGTTTTGTGATGATATGCTAATGTGTTCGTAAAATACAGCATTTTAGCACAAAATTAAAAATGGCCGACGACCAAAATGGCTGATATGGTAATAATGGTTATCATTCGACTCGGCATGATGCCCCTAATCTAACAACCAAAGTTATGATTTTTGGACAAACCTATCTGAAGCTGCAAGCAAAAATAACCATTTTTTGTATATCCAAACCAGTAGGTGGCGCTGCGCCAAAACTCAGCATGTAGGCTCTGGTCTTGCTTGGGATGATATGTATGAACTTTGGTCTGAATATGATAAAGCATTGCAGAGATACAGCCATGAGTCCAAATTGGGTGCTCTACGTTAAATTAATTTGCGTGTTATTTGAGAATGGCTTGATTTACCGAAAAGCTTTTGATAACTTTTTGCCAGAATGGACTGAAGATGATCTGGTTTGATTTTCATGACAATCAAATGAAGCGTCTAGGACGAGTTCGAAAAAGTAGGTTTTCGCAAAATTCAACATGGCGGACAACCATTTCGAAACCTGGGGTATCGGGTCAGCAGGGATTCGGGAGTCTAAGGACATGACTCTTTTGAAAACAAGTCGACCACAGTCAAAGTGATAAGCATTTGAATATTTGATTTACCACTAGGTGGCGCTGGTGCGAAACTTCTCAGGCTGGTTCAGGGCATCATGCTGATGACCCATACCGAGTTTTGTGACGATACGCTGATGCGTTCATAAAATACAGCATTTTAGCACAAAATTCAAAATGGCCGACGGCCAAAATGGCTGATATGGTAATAATGGTTATCATTCGACTCGGCATGATACCCTGAATCTGACGTGACCACATTTATGATTTCTGGACAAACCATTCAGAAGTTATTAGCCAAAATAGCCATTTTTCGTATCTCCAGACCAGTAGGTGGCACTGCACTGAAACACTGCATGTTGGCTTAAGTCATGCTTGTGATGACATGTATTAAGTTTGGTCAAAATACGATAAATCATTTTGGAGATATAGCCTTAAGTGTGATTTTGCGAGCTTTCGGTCGAATTCATTTGTGCCCTATTCGAGAACAGATGGATCTATCGAAAAGCTTTTGATAACTTTTTGCAGTCATGGTCTGAAGATGATCTGGTCCAATTTTTGTGAAAATCGGAGTAACGCCCTAGGAGGAGTTCGAAAAGTAGGTTATTCGGAAAATTCAAAATGGCGGGAAAATTTTCATGACGGAAAATGACGTCATATAGTGCAATCGATTCGTCTTGACCCAAGGAATCAGAGGAAAAAAGAATTTTTTTCTAGCCCATACGGTTCAAAAGTTCTTAGCATAAACAGATGTGCAACTTTGGACAGCTGGTGGCGCTAGAGGGATTGAGTTAGAGACTCCAAATTGGCTATGGACACAGTTCAGACTGTCCTCTAACTGTGTGCCAAATTTCACAACTTTTTACCATACGGTTCTATGGGCTGCCATAGACTCCAAGAGCGGAAGAATAATAATAATAAGAAAACTAACAATAACAATAGGTGCCTAAGCACCTTCGGTGCTTGGCCCCTAAATATAGCTGCAAGCAGCAATTACGGGGCCAAGCAAAAAAGGGACAACAAGCCAGCCAACATGGATGGGAGCATTAGGCCAACTACAACAGTGAGCAATTAAAGACCTATTACAAAATTTAAGGCAAAAGAGTTGGAAAATTATATACAGTCAGTAATAAAGATTTACTGGTTTATCACTTTTGACCAATAGGTGGCGCTGTGACCAAATGAATGTGGTTTGGTCAGAGTGAGGTGACAATGACACTCACTAAGGATATGACTCCCGAAAAAATAAGTCAACCAGATCAAAAGTTATAAGCATGTGAAAAAAAAATACAGGAGGTGGCGCTGGTTTGGAACTATTCAGATTCTTTCAGGGCCTTGTGCTGATGACCTATACAGAGTTTCGCAACAATATACTAATGCGTTCACAAAATACAGCATTTTAAACCAAAATTTAAAATGTCCGATGGCCAAAATGGCCGACATGGGAAAATTGGATATCATTCGACTTGGCATGATGCCCCGAATTGAAAAAGACCAACTTTATCATTTTTGGACAAACCTATCTGAAGCTATAAGCAAAAATAATGGCTATTTTGGCTTTTTTGTATCTCCAGACCAGTAGGTGGCGTTATGACAAAACTCAGCATGTAGGCTCTGGTTGCTTGGGATGATATGTATGAGGTTTGGTCTGAATATGATAAAGCATTGCAGAGATACAGCCATGAGTCCAAATTGGGTGCTCTGCGTTAAATTAATTGTTATTTGAGAATGATTGAGTTTATCAAAAAGCTTTGATAACTTTTTGCCACAATGGTCTGAAGATGATCTGATTTGATTTTCATGACAATCAAATGAAGCGTCTAGGACGAGTTCGAAAAAGCAGGTTTTTCGCAAAATTCAACATGAGGCACAAACTATATGTCGAAACCTACCATGTTTGGTATCGTTGGACTCAGAAGGGATTCAGGAGTCTAAGATCATGACTATTTTGAAAATAAGTCGAGACCACTCATAGTGATAAGCATTTGAATATTTGATTTTACCACTAGGTGGCGCTGGTGCGAAACTTCTCAGGCTCGTTCAGGGCATCGTACTGATGACCCATATCGAGTTTTGTGATGATATGCTAATGTGTTCGTAAAATACAGCATTTTAGCACAAAATTAAAAATGGCCGACGACCAAAATGGCTGATATGGTAATAATGGTTATCATTCGACTCGGCATGATGCCCCTAATCTAACAAGACCAAAGTTATGATTTTTGGACAAACCTATCTGAAGCTGCAAGCAAAAATAACCATTTTTTGTATATCCAAACCAGTAGGTGGCGCTGCGCCAAAACTCAGCATGTAGGCTCTGGTCTTGCTTGGGATGATATGTATGAACTTTGGTCTGAATATGATAAAGCATTGCAGAGATACAGCCATGAGTCCAAATTGGGTGCTCTACGTTAAATTAATTTGCGTGTTATTTGAGAATGGCTTGATTTACCGAAAAGCTTTTGATAACTTTTTGCCAGAATGGACTGAAGATGATCTGGTTTGATTTTCATGACAATCAAATGAAGCGTCTAGGACGAGTTCGAAAAAGTAGGTTTTTCGCAAAATTCAACATGGCGGACAAACCATATTTCGAAACCTAACATGTTTGGTATCGTTGGACTCAGCAGGGATTCGGGAGTCTAAGGACATGACTCTTTTGAAAACAAGTCGACCACAGTCAAAGTGATAAGCATTTGAATATTTGATTTTACCACTAGGTGGCGCTGGTGCGAAACTTCTCAGGCTGGTTCAGGGCATCATGCTGATGACCCATACCGAGTTTTGTGACGATACGCTGATGCGTTCATAAAATACAGCATTTTAGCACAAAATTCAAAATGGCCGACGGCCAAAATGGCTGATATGGTAATAATGGTTATCATTCGACTCGGCATGATACCCTGAATCTGACGTGACCACATTTATGATTTCTGGACAAACCATTCAGAAGTTATTAGCCAAAATAGCCATTTTTCGTATCTCCGGACCAGTAGGTGGCACTGCACTGAAACACTGCATGTTGGCTTAAGTCATGCTTGTGATGACATGTATTAAGTTTGGTCAAAATACGATAAATCATTTTGGAGATATAGCCTTAAGTGTGATTTTGCGAGCTTTCGGTCGAATTCATTTGTGCCCTATTCGAGAACAGATGGATCTATCGAAAAGCTTTTGATAACTTTTTGCAGTCATGGTCTGAAGATGATCTGGTCCAATTTTTGTGAAAATCGGAGTAACGCCCTAGGAGGAGTTCGAAAAAGTAGGTTATTCGGAAAATTCAAAATGGCGGGAAAATTTTCATGACGGAAAATGACGTCATATAGTGCAATCGATTCGCCTTGACCCAAGGAATCAGAGGAAAAAAAGAATTTGTTTCTAGCCCATACGGTTCAAAAGTTATTAGCATAAACAGATGTGCAACTTTGGACAGCTGGTGGCGCTAGAGGGATTGAGTTAGAGACTCCAAATTGGCTATGGACACAGTTCAGACTGTCCTCTAACTGTGTGCCAAATTTCACAACTTTTTACCATACGGTTCTATGGGCTGCCATAGACTCCAAGAGCGGAAGAATAATAAATATAGCTGCAAGCAGCAATTACGGGGCCAAGCAAAAAAGGCACAACAAGCCAGCCAACATGACTGGGAGCATTAGACCAGCTGCAAGTTTGAGCAATTAAAACCTATAGATCATTTAAGGCAAAGGTGTTGGAAAATGATATATACAGTCAATAATAAAGATTTACTGGTTTATCACTTTCGACCAATAGTGGAGCTGTGACCAAATGAATGTGGTATGGTCAGAATGAGGTGACAATGACACTCGCTAAGGATATGACTCCCATAAAAATAAATCAACCAGATCAAAATTTATAAGCATATGAAAAAAAAAAAACACTAGGTGGCGCTGGAACTACTCAGACTCCTTCAGGGCCTTGTGCTGATGACCCATACAGAGTTTCGTAACGATACGCTGATGCGTTCATAAAATACAGGATTTTAAAACAAAATTCAAAATTGCAGATGGCCAAAATGGCCGACATGAGAAAATTGGATATCATTCGACTCGGCATGATGCTCCGAATTGAAAAAGACCAACTTTATGATTTTTGGACAAACCTATCTGAAGCTATAAGCAAAAATGATGGCTATTTTGCTTTTATATCTCCAGACCAGTAGGTGGCGTTATGACGAAACTCAGCATGTAGGCTCTGGTCTTGCTTGGAATGATAGTATGAAGTTTGGTCTAAATATGATAAAGCATTGCAGAGATACAGCCATGAGTCCAAATTGGGTGCTCTGCGTTAAATTTTGCGTGTTTTTTGAGAATGGTTGAGTTTATCAAAAAGCTTTTGATAACTTTTTGCCACAATGGACTGAAGATGATCTGATTTGATTTCATGACAATCAAATGAAGCGTCTAGGACGAGTTCGAAAAAGCAGGTTTTTCGCAAAATTCAACATGACGGACAAACCGTAAGTGGGAAACCTAGCATTTTGGTACCGTGGACTCAGAAGGGATTCAGGAGTCTAAGGTCATGACTCTTTTGAAAATAAGTCAACACACAGTCAAAGGATAAGCATTGAATATTTGATTTTACTAGGTGGGGTGGCTGTGAAACTCTCAGGCTCTTCAGGGCTTGA